>CAUYRB010043791.1:0-20628 GCA_963574695.1 Propithecus perrieri
TGAATAAAGACTAAGATTGATTTACCCTAAGAAAAAATAAAATATATGTTTATTCAATCTATTCAACAAATATCAATTGAGCATCGAACTGTTAGGTGCTGTATGGACCCTGATGAAGGAAGAAATGTGGCTCAGTGAGCAACTGAAACTGGGGTGAGATCAATAAACATCTGTGGGATAGTGACATTTTTCACAGTTACAAAATAAGTTTTAATAACTATTTTTGAAGTGATCTTGAACTACAAAACTGGCGAAAAGATAGTAGATATATATGTGTAATTCTAATATAGACTAGAATTAAATAAAAAGAAAAGGGATCCACAATAGTTTTCGTCCTGGCATCAATATTCTAATTTAAAGTTTCTCTGTTAAAACACACAAATAAAAACAAAATCAAAATGGGTAGAAAACAAAAAGCAAAAAGAAAATAAGATTTTTTTTAACACAGCAAAGAAAAAAGAATGTACAAACACAAGTAAATGTAGTATGTATAAAACTGAGATCTTTTCTTGAAATGTCCAAATTTGGATTTGATTGGATAATAGGCCCATCAAAACCCTTTTATTTCTTCCTTCTAAGAAGCTGAAATAGACTATGAGGATGAGAGCATCTGATAACAGAGGTATGGGTTACAAGCTAGTTTTAAAAATAACTCACTTTCTAGTTTACTTAACTAAATCGAACAGGTGTCACAGTTTAAACTGGAATCCTCTAATAGAGTTCATTTACTAGAAATCTGAATCCATTTTCAGAGAATAACAAAAGAAAAAGATTATTATCATACCAGTAACTGATTCACACAGCCACTTTTTGTTTAAATTCTTGGTATTAATATCCAAAACTGTGATAAAGAGCTGAACTTGGATAAAATAACAGGTATCACACAAATCATCCAGAGAAGAAATTTTAAATCTGGGGATAGAATGCCATTTTGGGACTTCAGGCGTTTCTGACTAATGGGAAAGGTCAGACCACAGCATGTGAAACTTCAGGAAATAGTTCTTTGTTTCACTTCTCTAGAGCCGTGGTCCCAACTCCCGGGCTGCAGACCGGTACTGGCGTGTAGCCTGTTAGGAACCGGGCCGCACAGCAAGAGGTGAGTGGTGGGCAAGCGAGTGAGTGAAGCTTCATCTGTATTTACAGCTGTTCTCCATTGCTTGCCATCTCCCCAGTGCCCACCCACTATCCATGGAAAAAGTGTCTTCCATGAAACCAGTCCCTGGTGCCAAAGAGGTTGGGGACTGTTGCTCTGCTCTAGAGTGTTATTCTGAAGCCATCATTTTAATTCCCCTAAGAACACTTTAGAAAACAGTGTTTAGCAATCTTCAGAAAAGTTATGATTTGTTGATTAAAAAAACAATATTTTGAAAGATGATACTGGTTATTGGGAAACTGCTCATCACAAAGCTTCTAGGATGTCAGAAATCCATTCTGGCAGGAATCTGAGAAGGATAAGGTGAGCAGTCGTATCTTAGTTTACTGACGTTCAGGATATTTAGATTGTTTCTCTGGTTTTATAACAGCTGTTGCCTGAACAGAGATAGGAGCATTAGGAAGGTCTTAATCATCAGCACTACTGTGATAAGTTATTAAATATCCAAGTTTTCTTTTATCTTACTTGAGAAAACTCAGAGTAAATTTTGGCAACAAAAAGTTAACATCAGATTTTTTTTTAAGCCAAATTTCTAGACTAATCCTCTACTAGTTGACTCTTCCCCCAATTAAATTTAATTTCTTTCAAGAAGAGAAGTCTTACTAGGAATATCCACCAACGAAGTTTTCCATAATGTTCTATACCAATGGTTTTTCAGAAATTGTCATTATGGAAATTCCAAGTGGTTATTTTTATTTAAAGAAGTCTATCCTGAATGTTACCTGGTGTGTGAGATATATGCACCATTCATATCTATTATCACCAGTAATGTTCTGCTCGACACCAAGTAAACTCTATTTCCTAATATGAAAACTACTTAACTAGCAGTTGGTGAATTCTTTTCCTCTGGAGATAAATAAGCTCTAACATTAATGAGACTGAGAGGGGATGAGTTTGGCAATCACAGAATCAGAATTTTAGGGCTAAATCGTAAGGCATTTACGACACTACACTGTGGTGATTTATTTACATCTGTCTCCATTTCTTAGATTACATGTTCTTTAAGAACAAGGACAATGTCCTTACCTATGGCTCATGACACTGTAAATATTCAATATATTCATCTGAATTCAACTGATTGAATTTGCAAAGGCCTTCAAAACTATCTAATCCAACCCCCTTAATTTTTACATAAAAAAAAAAGTTCTAACATCCAGAGAGGGTTGGTGACTTGCCTAAAATCACATAGGAGGTTGGTACTAGAACGAAGGCTAACCCCTTATATCCATATCCTCCTTTAAGGATTTTACCTATGCTGTTCCATTAAGTAGTCACAACAACTTAATGAATCAAGTAGGAAGAGCACCTAAGTCCCCATTTTATGAGGAAAAGAAATGCAAAATGCCAAAGTCACATGGAAGGTTAAAAAGTGTGTTAAACTCAGAACTTCAGGCCTGAGCTTTGGTTCCTATGGCACAGAGGATTTAAAACATGCCACTCCTATAAGACATGAGCTAGGAAGTGGGAAGTAAATCTAGTCTAAGTGAGCAAGTAGATGGATGGCAAAGAAGAAAAGGGAAACACTGATGTAGCATAAAAAGAAAGAGATATGAGGGGGCACAAAGGTAGTCGGCCAGAGAGAGGAGAGAACTTGAAGCTGGAAGTGATACGTCTCTCTCTGTAAGGTGATAGCATAGTCTAGCTGTTTTGATTTTCTATATTCCCATAAACTTAGTAATCTTCTTCAGTGTCACAGTTTTATAATTTTCAAAGCTGATTTCATGTATAATTTACAGTCCACCGTATCTCTGATATTGACGATTTTTGCCCTGTGATCACTAGGCTATGGTATTGGGCTACTAAGTGGAGATGTTATCCTTATGTTAAAAGGGACAGGAAGGGCAAGGGGAAAAGAGAGCCCTGAGCCTCCACTCTTATCATTTCTCAGGCTGGGTATAAGGTATTTTCTCTGAAGGCTGTGAATAATACAGTTCAGAAAGGGCAGAGACCCAGACACATCACCTGGCCATTTTCACCAGAGTTACTGGGATGAGGGGGCCCAAAATGTGTTTATGGGGTAAAGAGGAGAAAGAAACGGCCCAGATCTCTTCCTCTAGTAGCAAAATTTACCTAAAGGTTGCTTGACGTGGTGCAAAGAGCACAGTCCTTTGACTCAACTGTTGGAGTCTGAGTTTTGCTATTTACCTCAGGCAAATCATTCTACTTTTCTAGACAATTCTCCTGTTTTTCCAATGTAAAAAGTGGCAAAGTTACACTAACTTGCCTCACAGAATTATTGTAAGGGCCAATTAAAATGATGTATGTGATGAATTTTAGTAGATACAATATAAATGTCAGCTATCATTATACCAGAAGCGTAAGGAATTTATTATCTCTAAGTATTTTTAATTAATATTCTCAAAACTGAGGCCTACTGTTCAACCAATTTACAAGGAAAGGGTATAAAAATCAGCAGCTTATCTGGAAAAAAAACCTATAGCATCTGGAACAAATTACAATTTAAGAAATGGGGAAACCAATGAATTACAGTGAATCCTAGGCTTATATCTTTAAACAAAGAATGCTATTTAAGAGTAAAGATTTGCCACATTATACACGGTAGAGGGAAAATTCAGTAGTCACAAGATGAGGATTAAAGGATTTTCAATATCAAAAAATTTAACAGAAAGAACTTTTGCTTTCTGTAACATTGGTATTGCATTTCAATTTACAAAATAAAACATAGTCATTGGCCCAGGACATGCAAATGATGAAGACATAGGGTAAGACACTACCCAACAAATCACAAACTCAACTTGTGTTTAATAAAAAACATTATTGGCTAGGGCAATGAAACGTGTTTTCTTTGCTGGTGAGAGCACCTCTGGGTATCAGCACTGGTCTTAAGCAGCCAGAGAGAATTAGGAAAAAAAGGCTTTGAGCATTCCCTCTTTCATCTGAATGGTTACCAGGGTCTGAACAGGCAAATGGCTTGCTGCCCAAAGAGAGAAGTTACTGGAAAGAATTCTGGGGTTTTTCAGCATCTACCAAAACAACAATAATAGCAGCAACAAGAAGTTGGCTTCTAATGTGGGTCAGGAAAGAATAGGATTTCAACTTTGTTCCCCAAAGTGCACATTGCAGAAATAAACCTATGCCTTAAAATCCACACATCCAAAAGTTAAACAAGGATCTCTGAATATGTAAAAATATGAAATGACATGATTTTGGAGGGGTTTATTCACTTTAAACAGTGATTTTTAACAGGATCTCTTTTATGTTTGGCAATTCCCTAGATGCACTGAAAATAGAATTTGATTTAAACAAATTCCATTTCTTTTTCAGTGTTTTCTCAGAAGCACAACTGTGACACAGCAGAGCAGGAGAGTCTCTGCCTGCTGCGGCTTCCTCACTTCTAGCACTTCCTCTCCCAGCGGCTTACTCTGGGGCTGCTCCTGACCCACACATCCATGAGCAGGCATCTGCAGCCCACTTGAACGTTATGAATTGGGGAAGCTGTGACAGCATCTTTATTCTAAGATTGTTCCTGATTGGAAGCTGAAAAATGAATTTAGCCTAGATGGTTTAGACTGAGGGAAAAATAAAACTCTGCCTCAGACTCAACTTTGGCAGGGAGTCTTGAACAATAAGGCTAAGCACTTCCCTGAATTTTGGAGAAGACAGAGGCTGCTTTGGTTGTTTCCCCCGGCCAGTCCCACCTCCCAAAAGGACATAAAAAATATTAATTTCCAAAGTGAGGAACCCAGGCTTCAACCCACCATTGTGTGGTCATAAGAATTACACCCAACTACTCATGAGTCACCAGGCACTGGATTCAATCAGTGAATGAATTTGTCATTTTTCCTCTTTAACGGAGGTGACTGGCTATCTCCATTGCAGCAGAGAACTGGCAAAATTGAACAATTTGGGTAAAGTGAACCAATGGCCTTCTTAAGGTTCACACCTAATCAACTGTTTAATTTTGGATTTGAATGTATCAACTAATGTGAACATATCTTCCCAACCTTGTCAAGGTTATTATTCACTACATCACACAATGCCCACCTTATAATAAGACCATGGAGAAAAATTCCTCTCAGACTTCAGTATTAAGAAAAGTCCATCTGCCATGGAAAAACCAAACAATAGTAACAAAAACCAAAAAAGCAAACACAAAAACAAACTATAACAATAAGAACAAGAAACCCTATGTGTTCTCTGTTTCTTTTAAACATTAAGAATCTTTTAACTGGCTGCAATTCCATCTTTGTATTGATTAGACAGAAGTCTTATCTGTGGCCCATGTCTGGCAATGTAGAAATATTAAATATTATGTACATGTTATAATATATATTTATATATATATTGTTTTTTATATCCATATTGCTTGAGGCTTTTGAAAAATCTATTTTGATTTCCTTTTTTGTAGATTTTCCTGAGTATTAGTGGGCTGACTCTACTGATTAACAAGTATAACTTCTTGCTGAATTTGATTTAAGTGACTCATGCCAAGCTGAGCACAATTAAAAGGGTCTCAATTCAACTCAATTAATATTACCAAGTATTTAGGTCTCAGTCCAATAAGTCACATTTCAGAACCTTTTTTCCACATCACCTTAACACGAATGCCAAATACTTGCTGATCATTTACTGTTCCCAACACTTAGCCTCAAAAAGAAGATCTTGTCTTTGAAATCTTAAAGTTAACACTCAGTAAAATCTGTTAAATTGAGATTAAAGGGGCATATGTTAAACTAAGGCAAGTATCACACAGTACTAAATTCATTGGTAAATTTCAAACTGTCTTCTATAAATGATCTTAATGAGGTTAATAAATGAAGGCTAAAATTATTAGGAAAGTCTCACTGGAGGTTGGAAAACCTAAATTAGTTCTGTTGAAGGAACAAGGTGATTCCAGGTAAGGTGTATATGCCAATGAAGGCACCAAGTTAAGATAGACACCATGTTTTCATAAGCCAAAGAAGAGAGTCACATGAAAAAAACAAGAGAGCATAGAAAATTCTAGAAAGTTTACTTATAGAAGGACTTAATGAATAGCACAAAGATTTGAGTTAGTGATTCCAAAGTACAACAAGGGGGCCTTGTCTTTCCATGTTGGGCCAGGGAAATATGGAGGCTAACTATTCTCTTTATAAAGTATAAGGCTTTTCTGCTCAAAGCCAAGGACCAAATTATTATAAGACAGGCCACCAATTATCAAATATTTCAGTCTATTTTTAAAAAATAAAAAATGTTTATTTTTATTTAGAATTCATGGATTTTCAAGCTATGAGATTAAAATTTTAAATTGCTCCTTTTTTTGATTTCTATCCAAAATCTAGTTTATTAATTCTACCCTTAAAATAGGGATAACTAACATACTTTTATTCAAAGGAATCAAATAAATCCCATTTTCATTCCAGCACAGTCCAGAAACAGAAATGGTAAGATGTGTATGGCCTGAACAACAGGAGAACCTTAACCTCTGAAAAATCACTGAAGCACCAATCCTTTAAATCTACTTCTACAAAAGTTTATAGAACCTGGAAAGATAGAAGATTTAATTCCATATAATTTCAACTGAACTGGAAATATGTGGTTTCCAACATGGTTTCAGCTGACAAATTTAAGGCTAACTGACTTAAATTGAAAGAAACGCTTTCTAAAATTAGTAAGTAGGGGAGGGAAAAGACCAGTATAATTAGAAGCTCTAAAACTTACTTCTAAACATAATATTATTTCCAGGATATCCCTTTTTGTCTCAATTATACAATTGTATTTCCTATTTTGAGCCATCTTTCATGGCATCTTATCTGTGTTATTAGTTAAAACTAAAAAATAGGCCACCACAGCCTTTGGAAACAGAGCCCTTTTTTATTTGGATTAAAAAAGAAGGGAAGAGTTTAACCAGAGAACCAACCCCATGGGGACACATGAGCACCCCTGGATGCAATGATGGATGTTTTCTCCATCCAAGGCAACAGGGTCGTTTCAACCAACAGGGAGACGCCTCCCTCTGCCACTCAGTAAGCACCTAAACATAATGGTAATTTTCTCCATTTCCCTAACTCTTGCTTTCTCAGTCTCTAAAATGAGAGTAAACTGTATTTTCCCATTCTCTTCAAGAATATATGAGAATTGAGATATTTGACTTTTCAAGAATGTTGAATTCTGTGACAGGAAAAGTCAAAATTTAGCACAAACGTCCGCTTACTCTAATCTCTGCTTTACCTGATCTGGTTCACTATTAACTACTAGTCCAGCTGCTACTTCATGTATTTATGTAATAGTTCAAGATGTAGATACTTATAAGCCAATTTTCCCATGAAAAATGTCCCAAGCTACAGGATGCACCTCCCTCCCAACCTTGCTATTAATTATGCCAACTGGCTCAAAATGTTAAAATCATATTTAACTCACAATTCTACTTTTAACCCCTTTATTAAGTAAGACCCCAAGTCCTTTCAATTCTGCCTTCAAAATTTCTCCCCATATATATTTCTTCCTCTCCACTCCAAACAACACTATCCTCTGCAAATCACCCCTAGGTTACTGAAACACACTTTGGCTAAATTGCAAAAAGGTAGAAAAGATCACTCAAGATTACATGCCACCTAGAGAGAGCCATTACAGTGTAAACATTTTGGGAAACGAATCTTTTCAGACAGTTCTCTCTCAGGCTAGCTACACATGTATACAAGCTTACATGAATGGAATCATATTTTAGATGCTTTGTAGGCTGCTTCTTTCATGTAACATTACACAATAAATTCCATACCACATAATTTAATTCTAAAATATCATTTTCTGAACATGTATTTCCTGACCTGTTCCTACGCTTATTTCAAAGAGAAATGCATGTTGAAGCTATAGGTCTTGCCCATGCTATCGAATAATTTAATAACAATATTCAAAGTCTTCCCAATGTTATCAGTGTTTACTTTATCCAATCTCAACCTATACTACTTTCCTATATCAGCCTCTTCATCAAAACCAATTTGGTCCACTCATCATCTCCCCATACTCCATGAGTATTCCCACTACCATACATTATCTTGTATTTTTCCTTCTGTCTACAAATCCTTCCTATCTCTTCTCAAATATGTGCCCTGCCTTCATGATTAAATACAAGACCTGCCTCTTCATTCATGTATTCATTATTCATTCATTCAACATATATTTCCTCTTCATTTGCTCTGTACCAGTGCTAAAGATTCAGAGTTGAACAATGCACATACCAGCCCTGCCTCTAAGCAACTTAACCAACTAATTACCAAGAATGATGACTACATATTACATAATTCTATTTACATGAAATTCAAGAAATGGCAAATCTTTGGAGACTAGAAGCAGATTAGTAGTAGAAATAAAGACTGACTGCAGCCGGCTATGGTGGCTCACGCCTGTAATCCTAGCACTCTTGGAGGCTGAGGTGGGAGGATCGCTCAAGGTCAGGAGTTCAAGACCAGCCTGAGCAAGAGTGAGACCCCATCTCTACCAAAAATAGAAAGAAATTAGCTGGACAACTAAAAAAAATATATAGAAAAAAATAGCTGGGCACGGTGGCGCATGCCTGTAGTCCCAGCTACTCGGGAGGCTGAGGCAGGAGGATTGCTTGAGCCCCGGAGTTTGAGGTTGTTGTGAGCTAGGCTGACGCCACGGCACTCTAGCCCAGGCAACAGAGCAAGACTCTGTCTCAAAAAAAAAAAAAAAGACTGACTGCAGACAGGGATGAGGGTTTTTTTGGGGAGGTGTTAAAAGTGTTCTATCTGAACTGAATTGATGATAGCTGCACAAATCTAAATCTACTAAAAATAATGCATTATTAAAAAAAGTAATTTGTTTTAGATTCTAAAAATAAAATAAAAATAAACTTCACATATGGAAAAAAGAAAGATAAGAATGATGACTAAACAAGTGATAACACAAGAATATTATTAATATTTGGTCAAGGTACACAACACAGATCTATGTGGCACCATCAGGAGAACTTCCTCTATGAAGCTTTGACAAGACATCCTGGCCCATAGTGTTTAATCCCAGACCAGAATTCCTCTGCCATTTATTTATTACCTATCCTATTCATTTCAAAACTTAGTCTACACTCTCTTGCATTGTAATTTACCTGTGAGGTACATATCCTTCCCCCTCATTTAAATGGCTAAGTTCCTTACAAATAAAACTCTGCTTTATCCCTCTTTTGTGTTCCTACAAATTAGTACAGAGCCTTGCACAAAATAAGTAATAGTTATTGTTACTGCTGCTGCTTTTGCTAACACTGGGAAATAAGAATTTGACTGTGACTAGTAATTGCATGTTTCTAATAAGAATTTAGAAAAATTTTTATCCTGTACAACTGTTCTTCCTATCTCTAAGTTGTTTCTACTTATCTAAAGTCTCCATTAAGAATTCCCTCTCTACTGAACATTGCTATCTGAAAACAATGCCATGACTGCTGCTGAGTTCAGCAATGCTGGGCTAAAAGTTTACAAGCCTGACATTCCATGGTCTGAAATCTTTCAAAAAGACAGAATATTTGCTACATTCTATAGCCACACTTTGAATCTAGCCTCATTGATTTGCTTGAATCTAGCCTGATTGGTTTCAGGAATGACAGTTATTAAATAGATGGTAAAGTGACATTATCAATCAAATATAAATTATGTTTGAGGAAAACAAGAACACCATATTTAAATAGCTCCCTGCTCAGGGCTCTCTAATAAAAAAAAATAAAATAAAAAATAAAAATAAATTAAAAAATCAATAAAAAAAAGAAGAAGAAATAGCTCCAAAAGACCCTAATATCATCTTTACTTCTTTTGCCTATTTGGAAGAACAAACTATATTAATTGTTTTGAAGACATGTCAAGATTATCTAAACGAAAGTCCACAAACAGTCATAAAACAAACTATCTGGCTCTAAGGAGTCATGTTCTGATGTATGTAGAATGAAAAGAAACACATAAATAAACAAACAAAATACCTGGCGCCATCTCTCAATAAAAATAAATAAATAAATAAATAAATTGCTAACAAATGTTCCTGACTGTTTTGACTAGGCCAAAGCTTCTGAAAAGAACATCTTTCATTGTGAAATAAAATCATATTTAATGTGCTTTTTTGTATTTCCCTTAATGAATACTTGAAATTCTTATTTTTTTTTCAGTTAGTTTTAACTCTATTGCACCTTGCATCAGATACTAATGGAGGTATTCTATAAGAAATGTAGAATTACCATAAGCATGCCAATCCCACAATCAGAAAACTATAGTGGCTCCCAATTGCTTCCCAAATGAATAATAAAATTACAAATATTGGCGTGTTCCTAAAAACCCAAACTATTCCTTTAGCTTAAAGGTTTATAACCTGGGCCCAAAAATGGGCCTCAGGGGTTGGTAAACCCCCTGAAACTGAAACTACCATTTTGCATGTTTTTATGCATTTTTCTAGAGGAAAGAGCCCGGAGTTTTCAGAGTCCCACTGGAGTCTCTGACCTCAAAAAAGTTCAAAACTATAATTTTAATATTCCCCTTTCATCACCTCCCTCATATTTAATGGCCCACATCCATTATTATTTCACAGATCTGGAATTTCTAGCAGAGTCAAGAAAACCTACCTACTGCCTTGAAGCAAGAGACATATGATTTCCTTCATTTAAAATGTCCTAACCCTCACAAAGCTCTCTTTGACATTCCCTCCTCCACTGCTCCATTCCACCAGGCCTCACTGACCCAATTCACCTGGTGTATCAGAGTTACCAATGCTCAACTGTTGACAGATGGCACAGCTAACCAACTGGTTGAGGACACCAAGCCAGTCCACTTAAACTAATTTGAGCAAATGTGTTCATAGAGGTTTTTCTGAGCTACATTCCCCAGGTAACTATGTTACAAGGACTTTCCAAGATAAGTCTTGAAACAAATAATTTTGATAATAAAAATCGTAAGCATCAAAAGCTGGAATAAGGGGGTATTTTAAGGCAGATTAGGTCTTATATCACCCTTTATGTCCACCATATCAGCATCCAGTTCGAACTGTCATGGGATGGTCTTGAGCTATAAAGTGAATCCCAATTAATAATCTGTCTCTTCAAATTTACATAATAGTAATTATTGTTAAAATTCGTAACAATCACTGTAATTTTAAATGAGTAAAGTAAATGTTGCTTTTCCTCCTTGTTATTATTTCAGTTTTGCTTTGGGACAAGTCCCTTGACAAATTTAACAGGCAACTGAAACCATTTTTAGGAACTCAGAATATAAATGACAAACAAAATTCCACATCTCACGCAAAATGTTTTCATCTTCTTGGGTTCTCTATAAGAAATTTAGGACTAATGAATAAATGAATAGCAATGCAACACATAGAAAAGTCAAAATGTTAAATAGAAGACCTTTTACTTTTTAGCAACCATTTCAATAAATAACAAGCCATGATTAACACTTCCTGGCTTTTTTTTTTCTCTTCAGAGAGAAAAATCCTCTCTCTGAAGAGAGAAGAAAGATTTCTCTCTTCTTTCAAAAAACCCAACAAACAGAAACAAAACAAAACACAATCTGTAAAAGTTTCAAATGATACTTCCTCCCCACTTCTGGCTGCCTTTCCACCAAATTATCATTGTACAACTCATGGTCACCATATAAATTTTAATAAATAAATTAATGCTCTTCTAGAAGCCCATCATTTCTATTCCATAATGAAAATGCCCGTGGTCAACAATATATCTGTGGTTAACAACTTAATGCTATACTTGCTTATTCATGGTGTTTTAGGACCTGTGAATAACAAAACTAGTATGCTGAGCCAGTACTTGCCACTGGCCAATCAAATTCATGTAATTGGGAGACTCTTTCTTTTCTTAGCTTCCGAGGGCAGACGGGATCCGGCGCGGTCAGGGCGGGGTGGCCGCAGCTCTTTCTTTTCTTAAAATTGAAGTCCTGACATTCACAAAAGCTTTTTTAAAAAATAATAACCTCTATTATGAGATATTAAGGTATGCATGTGTTAATTTATGTATGCTTTAGAGTAGTCAGATACACAGTAAACAAATCAGAAGGAAAAAAGAAGTATTCCAGGGAGCATACATTCAAATAGACTTTTCCCTTTGATACACACATTCATCTTTATTCCATGTAGAAACCCATTTTGAGGGCCTATAGTTGTTCAGAGTAACAGCCTGACTCAATCAGTTATGGCTAGGATAAATATAACAATAGTAACGATGATGATGGCTAATATTCATTGGGTACTTATAATATGCCAAGCACTCCTCAAAGTGTTTTTAATGTATTACTTAATCCTCACCATCATCTCTTTGAGACCTAATATGTACCATTATCACCATCTTGTGGATAAGAAAACAGAGGTATTGAGAAGTCAGACATTTTTGCTCAAGGCCACCATGCTAGTAAGCGGAAAGGCCCACTTAAACCTGGGCAGTTCAACTTCACAACCAGTATTCTTCGACACTAGGTTATTATACTGGGTCTCCATAAGAAATAATTTACCAACTTTTTAACTTCTTTTTCTGTATTTAAGAATCTGACATTAATGGCTATCAAGATATATATTAGTCTATGGGTTATTACTGACAATCTGGACACATTATATATACTTTGTTTTAAAAACAACAAAATCTCCTAATGAGATATAAATATTTTAGGTTTTCATGACGAAACAGTTGGGGTTGGGCTTTGTATCACCATGAGTTTCACCAAGAAAACAGAAAACACTTTGAGTATTTACAACTGAGGGATTTTGGTGTGGGGTTTAATAGGTAATGAGAGAGCTGAGAAGCCAGACGGGGTGGGTGGTGAGGTAATCTAGAGATTAGCAACAGCTGGAAGCCACTGCCATCCCTCAGGCTGGAGGGATAATAGAAGGAGACAGAGCTATCAAAGCCCAAGGATCCAGAATTATCTGATAGAACTAGGCAGGCCTATTCAAAGGGGGTTGGAGCCAGGGAGGAGATACCGCCATGAAAGAGATGCTGCCCAAGGCAGACAGGGATGGGGAGGAGCACTGACTGCCAAGATTTTGCTGCCTCAGGTCTCCTCCCAGAGCCACCCAGCTGACATGGATCTTGAGAGAGACGCACCCTGCATCCTCAGCAGAGCCAGAGAAGGGTGAGGAATGGCTCAGAGCAATCACACAGGTTTCCACCATGGCTTATTTACCTACGCAGTCAAAATGAAGTCCAAATAGTATTCCAAGATTTAAAAACTTCCTAGAAAAAAAAAGGCCCATAAATTCACCAAAATCGGATTTTTCACATTTTACTTATATAAAATAGAAAATCAATTATATTCTATTAATGTTCTTTTAGAAAGGCTAACAAAATTTTAGAAACAGAACTCTTTCACAATCTTTGCATGAAAAACATTCTATTATACAAGAACCAAATACAGATGTCACCTTTAACTGAGGCTTTACTTAATGGGATGTTTTACTTATTAATTATTCACCTCTCTGTATTTATTGCCAGACTCTATAAACTTTTTTCAATTTTATGATTAGATTCTATGCTCCAGAAAATCCTAGAAAATGGGCACTCCTGTTCCATTTTCTGGAACATTTTGGCCAGTGAAGTCTTTTTTTTCTTAGGGGTTATGATGTGATTGGCAGTAGACACTGCTGGCTGCCTATCCAACAATCATTTCTCTCCCTTCTTTCCTCACATAATAGTGATTTTTGTATACACTCCTCACCCAAATGTTACAAGGAAAGGTGAACCTATTCCCAGATCCACAGATCTGAATAGTCTAAGTCTAAGGGGGTGGGGAGATCAGAGACATTGCCTCTAAGGGAACACTTGGCAATGTTTCAGGCATTTTTTTGGTCATCATACTAGAGAAGAGGCAGGGGGCTACTGGCATCTAGTGGGTAGAAGCTGGGGATGCTGTGAAACACCCTACAATGCACAAGACAACCCCCACAACAAAGAAGTACGCATAAACCTTACCCTAAACCTCAGTTCTGAAAGTGAGGTTCTTGAACCAGCAGCGTCAGCATCACCTGGGAACTTGTTGGAAATGCAAATTTTCTGGCTCTACCCAAATATGCTGAACCAGAAACTCTGAGGATGGGACCTTGTATTTTAACAAGCCTTCAGTTGATTTTGGCAAATGCTAATGTTTCAGAGTCACTGGTCTAAGGCTCCAGAGGTTGGCAAATTATGGCCCATGGGCTTGCCAACGGTTTCTTTAAATTAAGTTTTACTGAAACATAGCCACACCCATTCATTTGCTTATTATCTATTGCTGCTACAGCAGCAGAGCTGAATAGTTGTGACAGAGACTAAATGGATTTCAAAGCCTAAACTATTTAGTATCTGACTCTTTAAGAAAAAGTTTGCCACCCCCTGAAGCCAATCGTGGTAATTTTATCATTCTTGCCAGTTAATTGGTCTAGGAAAGGATTGCTAAAGAAGGCGTAAGACTATCAGGATCAATAAGGTGGAAGAGGAATGTTACTAACAGGAAGATGGGACATTAGGGAAAGCATTCCTTATTCCTAAGGAGCGCAGACAGAGCCGAATTCTTTTTTCCTCTAAATATTATACTGTCTGGATGTGATATTAGAACTGCAGCAGCCATTTGCAATTATGAGGAAAGCCAGGTTAAGAGCAAAAACAATACTCTAAGGATAAGGGAAGGGAGACATGGAAAGAACCTGATATCTATATGTTAACATTTTTTCCAGTGAGGCTGTATTACTTGAGTAATAAGAAAAAAATTAAAATTAAGGGGCAAAAGACTGTATAAGAGGCCAAAGAGACAAAAAAGACTGAACCCAAATAACCACAGAAGTTTTTAATTACCTTCAGTCTATGTTTTAGTGTATGTATGTTTGGATCCATAATCCATACAAATTCTAAAGTAAAACAATTCTGGTTTGAAGCAAATTAAATTTTTTCCCCAACAACAGTGAAGAGTAACTATTTCCTTTTCCATTGCAACCAGAGCAATTTAAACTAACAGGCCACATTTGCAGAAATATAATCAAAGGTTTACCACAGGGAACACACAGCACAAGCTCACTATACTTGTATTCATTTTCTCCAAGAAATCAACACCAACTAAAGAGACCACAGCTTGGAATTAAATCAATTCGAATTTGTGATATACCAAATCCAAATGGATATTTAAAATCTTCAAAGTGTAAACAACCTCATTTTCCACAGAATATAGTGTAGCCCAGGATATATTTACATAACATGTAATGCACCTGGCATTGTGCTAGGTTCTAAAGACACAAAAACAAATAAGACATGATCCCCTGCCTTCGAGTAGCTTCTGTCCGTCTGGAGGGGAAAATTATAAATATACACAGAGAATTATAAGACAAAGAATCACAGTAGAGAAGTTTGCAGAATATTATGGAAACACAGGGGAGGGACAGAAAATCTAGTTAGAATCAAAGTCATGAGTAAGAAAATATTATGGAAACTGTAATTTACCATAAAAATACAATTTTAGAAGCTGCTATTTGAAAAACTAGTATTGAAAAATGTTACATATAGAGAACTATAAAGCTTGTATAGCAAATTAATTTGAACAAAATTATTTAAAATACATTAGTCTGCAGGCAATGTGTTTTTTTTTTTTTTTTTTGAAGAAAGTCTCGCTCTGTTGCCCGGGCTGGTGTGCCGTGGCGTCAGCCTAGTTCACAGCAACCTCAAACTTCTGGGCTCAAGCGATCCTCCTGCCTCAGCCTCTAGAGTAGCTGGGACTACAGGCATGCACCACCATGCCCGGCTAATTTTTTCTATATATTTTTAGTTGTCTAGATAACTTCTTTCTATTTTTTTATTAGAGACAGGGGTCTCGCTCTTGTTCAGGCTGGTCTCGAACTCCTGACTTCGAGCTATCCTCCCGCCTCGGCCTCCCAGAGTGCTAGGATTACAGGCGTGAGCCACCGCACCTGGCCAGGCAATGTTTTTGGTTTACAAAACATTATTCCTAAAAGTTCACTGCACTTGGAGATTTATCTTCATTAATTTCTATCTGGTAGGGGAACACATAATTTTTCAAGACTAACATTCCAAGGATGGCCCCAATTTTGTGAATGACAAAGTCTTCCCAAGTGCAAAGAAGAATGCATCCCAGAGCTGGAGCTCAATAGGGCCATCTACAGTCTACTTGGTCAATTTAGGGCCTGAGGCAAGGTAGAGTCCAAAATCCTGTGAAACCAGGAACTAGATCAATACCCAACCAAGTCACCATGAAGATGAGTTCTGGGATGAATCATCGCATTACATGTTTGACGAAGTGGAACAGTAATTTGTTCTGTGGTTATGGTCACTGACACTGTTGACAATGTTCATCATGTGGTGAGTTCCACAAACAATAAAGTGTATATGTTCACTACAAGAAAAAGTAAGGGTGGTTTAGAAAATGGGGCTAATGCTACTGTATGTTAGGACCCAAGAACCACCAGATAAGAAGAGGACTTTTGGCCAAATAGCTCACACAATTAAAATGCCATTAACTTCAACTATAAACTCTGTGAATGTATTGAAGGAGCTCGGGAAATTTCACCCCAAAATATGATTCCTTGATATTTTGAATTAAAGGCCTTCCAGATGAAAAGGCATTGGAAGGGGCTTTCCCTCTATCTGCATAAACTGGACTGATGGATCAAAAGATCAAAAAGGAAATGAACTTCCCTTCTTCTCCATTATCTCAATATATTGCAGAATGCAACAAGACCTGGCCCAAATAATTTAAAACATAATACCTGTCTCTCAGGTTAATTTGATTTGCTCGGGTTAATTTAATTTGCAAAGAGAATCATTTACAAGTCAATCTGTTTCCCCCATCCATTTCTCCTCCCCAGCACCATTTGTTACCTCGAAACAGAATTACCTATACTCCTCATTTCCCCTTCCCTCCAAAAAGACAGGTATAAAAATATCTGAACTTCACTGGGATATTGAGTAATCGCTCTGTGATTCTCCTCATGTGCATGGTAAATAAACCTTTCTCTTATTAATCTGCCTCAATTATGAGTTGATCTTTCACCAAACTTTTGGGGGAAAGGGCAAGTTTACCCTCACCCCTACAGTATCCTGCAATCGCCTGTTTGCTAAAGAATTTCTCAAGCAGTTAACTAACCCCTGACCTGCTAGGAATAGTCTGTCCATGAATACTACCTAACCTCTGCATTATCCAACATCACGCCCTCATCTGATTAGATCGGAGAAGTCACTCAGCTTCAAGCTTACTTATTACACTTGGCTCATTTACTAGAATTAAATCCAGAATCTTCTCTGAGAGATATTTTCTCAACTATTGCATAAGAAATCAGTGCTACATTTTTTTTCTGGAAAATGATCCTCCATATGAATTTTGCTTTGCTATTATCCACTGTAATATCAAAAAGTAAATAAAATCCTTCATGATCAAGGTCTAGGCCTTTATCCAAGATTCTCATCTGCTCCTCATCTGTTTCTTTTCCCTCAAAACTTAATAAGCTCACCTGGACATCTTTACAGTGCTTTAGATATGCCTATTGCCTCTGAAGGAATAAAAATATCATTTCTCTGCATGGGTCATTATTTATCATTGAGCAATCACTCCTACACCCTCTTGCTTACTTCACTAATTCTCAGTCAGAGCCTACAGAAAGATGAGATGAATAAACATTCCTCTAGACGTTCTGTGAGTCAAAAGGCCCTAAAAGGAAAACGGTTTTTTGCCCTAAGAAAAAACTGGAGAATAATCCCTAGTGGGTGATTTTAGGCACTTGTGGTCAGAGGCAATCTGGCCTGAGGGAAGTCCTTAGCCTGAGCCACTATTACCAGTCTGCTCTACCAGCTGTGCGGAACCCTGGCTTCCCATAAAATCAACTTCACTGACCTGGTGGCAGTCCATGATTTTGAAAATTCCACTTAAAATGGAAATTTTCTAAAATGGTTCTATTGCTCTGGTTTGCTGACAAGCAACCTTTACAAATTTGGCAAGAAATCCCTGTCGCCCAGCTGCATCCGATTTACTGTCCTTGGGCACAGACAGTCTCCATGTTGGCAGCTGAGTTCTACACAGCTGGCACTGCCATTGCCTCTCGCAATGTGGCGTGGTGGAAAGCACAGTGGATGGAAGCTTAGCAGACCCGGGACCTGTCCTGCTTCTGTCACTAATGAGAATGCCCTTAAATTTCCTGGACCTTGGTTTCCGCATCTCTAAGCTCCCTTCTAGTTCTAGTTAGGTAGTTATTCCACCAGCAGTTACTAAGCACCTTTTATAGGCTATATGTGTAACAAGGGCTATAAGTCACAACCCCACCCTCAGAGATTTCATAGTCTGATGATTCTCTGATTCTATACACAGCCAACTTGCCATCTTCTATGCTAAGACAAGAAATGCTGCTGATAAATCCAAAATCAATTCCAACATCTCATTTTGGTCAACTCTTTTAAAACTTTTCCACCAACTTCTGTACAAGGTAACAGTTGCAAAATAAATGAAAGACCATCACTTTTAGTCTTTCTTCCCTTCTCTCACAAGGACTGTACATTTAAAGATCAAAGCAAAAAAGGAGACCAGACGGGAAGAGGAGACTAGACCGGAAGAGGAGACAAGACCAGACCAGACGGGAAGAGGAGACTAGACCGGAAGAGGAGACCAGACCAGACCAGAGGAGGAAGAGGAGACCAGACCGGAAGACGAGACAAGACCAGACCAGAGGAGGAAGAGGAGACCAGACTGGAAGGGGAGATGAGACCAGACGAGGAAGAGGAGACGAGACCAGACCAGACAAGACGAGGAAGAGGATACCCGACCAGAAGAGAAAGAGGATACCAGACAGAAGAGGAATCGAGACTAGATGAGGAAGAGGAGACCAGACCAGATGAGGAAGAGTGTGCTAAGTTTTTAATATGCAATACCTCATTCAGACCTCATAAGCCATCCTATAAGATAGGATGGTATTGTTCTTTACCTTGTTTACAGATGAGGAAACTAAGGCTTAGAGAAGTTATATAATCTGCCCAAGGTAACACCTTAACTCATGAAACTGAGAATCAAAACCAGGCCTGACTCCATAGTCTCTGCTCTTAGCCATTATGCAAGTCAGATACCTTGTCTGCCTATATGGTTGTTCCCACAGCTTCCTGCAAAGGTGTCCTCAGGCTGGCCCTTGGGCTGAGCCACAGCTCCTGTTCTGGTGATTTCCAACCCCAGATTATATTTTTACTGTGGATGGGAGGAGAGGCAGAGTCCTGGGCTGGAGGGCAGAAATCGGGCTTCCTGTGCTGTTCTGTCTCGGGATACAAGAGGGTGAACTCTCAGCAGGCATCTCTTGCACTAGGCCTCACTTGCCCCATCAGTAACATGGGAAGAATAATCCTACTCCAGGTGCCTGCCAAAATTACTCTTTTTTGAGATCATGTATGGAAGAAATCTGCATAAAGAATTAGCACTTGTTAGACTATGTATAGATCTAGCCCCAACCAAAGTTCCAGACTTAATTCCCAAAAATTCTCAGCAAACTTGGAAAACCTCCAAAGTATCTTTACCTCCCTGCCTTTGTTCATGCCTTTCCACGTATCTAAAAGGCCTCCTCATCTTCATCTACCATAATCCTACCTATCCAAAAGGGCTAGTTCATAGGCTTCCTCCTAGAAGGTGTTTGTGGACAACTGTCCTTGAAGTGATCCATTTCTCCTATGTAATCTTTGGCTGTAAGCACTTAAGACAGGCATCACTCCTAGCCTTGACATATAATTACTGATGTATAGGACATCTCCTCTATGGAGGACATGTGTTGTTTTTTGCTTGCCTAATATCTTCTCCCCCTTTTAGTAACAGCAACTTGATTTTCCTCTGGTAAATAACCTTCCCTCACTTTTAATCCATATGATTTGGATGGGGTCAACCTGACTTCCAAATCCAGAGGTAGGCATGTGACGTAAGCCTATTCAGAGTTACTATAATGGGTTCAGTGAGGGGCAGGTGACTCAATTAAAAGCATTGAGAATGACTCCTAGGACTTTTGCTAGGACCATTGGCATAAAAACCTCTATTTTTGCTACAATTGGATGTAAACATGGAGCTGTGAAGGGCTTTCACATGGAAAAAAAGATTCCTGAGGATGAAGGCACCCAAGAGCAGGTTATAGAAAGAGACCTAATCTGGAGGATAACATTGTTGGAAACCCTTGTATCTTAGATTCAGCTATTCCCGAAACTATTAATAGAAGTAACCTGCCTAAGACAAATAAATTCTGTCCCCTGCCCACATTCTTTTTTTCCTTTTAAGCTAGTTTGTGTTGGGTTTCTATAATGTAGATTAGAAAGATAGGAACACATCCTCATTTGTTTATGAACTTTAAGGGGCCAAAGGCCTGATCTTTTTAACTTTATATCTCCTAGCATGGTACCCGGTAAGACAGAGGGTCCTTGAGGTGTGATGATTGATTCATTCAATCTCACTTTCCCTGAGCATCTACAATGAGCTGAGCTAAGCACTGGAACCACAAGGAATAATTAGACATAGTCCTTACCCTTAAGGAGTTCTGAATTTAGTACAAGGAGG
>CAUYRB010043794.1:0-39593 GCA_963574695.1 Propithecus perrieri
GAGGAAGGAAATAGCAGAGGATATAAACAGGTGGAAAACCATGCCATGCTCAGGGCTTGGCAGAATCATCATTTTTAAAATGTCTATCCTACTCAAAGTGATCTACATAGTCAATGCAATCCCTATTAAAACACCAACATCATTTTTCACAGATCTAGAAAAAATAATTCCTCATATAGCCATCTAACCTCTTACAAAGCAGACAAAAACATACACTGCGGAAAAGAATCCTTATTCAATAAATGGTGCTGGGAAAATTGGATAGTCACATGTAGAAGATTGAAACAGGATCTGCACCTCTCACCTCTCACAAAAATCAACTCATGGTAGATAACAGACTTAAACCTAAGGCATGAAACTATAAGAATTCTAGAAGGAAATGTCGGAAAAACTCTTATGGACATTGGCCTAGGGGAAGAATCTATGAAAGGCAATCACAGCAACAATGAAAATAAATAAATGGGATGTGATCAAATTAAAAAGCTTCTACATAGCCAAGGAAACTATCATGAGAACAAACAGACAACCTACAGAATGGGAGAAAATATTCACATGCTACAATCTGTCTTAATGAATGTTCTATGTGTGCTTGAAAAGAATGTGTATTCTGCCATTGTGGGATGTATTGTTTGAAAAATGTCTATTAGGCCAAGTTAATTGACGCTGTTTTCAGACATTCTATATTTTTAGTAATTTTCCATTTACTTGTTCTATTAATTACTGAGATAGGAGTTTTGAAACCTCCAACTGTAATTGTGGATTTATCTGTTCCCCTTTTCAGTATCTCACATTTTACTTAATGTATTTTGAAACTTTGTCATTAGGTGCATACACATTTAAAATTATCCCTTTTTGATTAATTTACCACATTATTATTATAGAATACCTCTCTTCATCCCTGGTAATATTCCTATTCCAAAATCTACCTTTTCTGTTGTCAATATTGCCACACCAGCACTCTTATGATTAGTGTTTGTGTGATATATGTTTTTCCATCTTTTTACTTTTAACCTCTTTCTCATCATATTTGAAGTATATTCTTTATAGACAGCATATAGTTTGGTCTTGCTATTTTAACAAGTCTCACCTGTCTTTTATGTAAGCAGTTCAGATCTTTGGTGGGCAGGGTCACAGGGCAGGGAGGATGCAAGTGTTTCTTTTTGCTAGCACTGGCTTGTCTTCCCCTGTCTGCACATCAATCAAGTGCATCCTAGCATTTGCTTTTTTTTTTTTTTTTTGAGACAGAGGCACACTCTTTTGCCTGGGCTATAGTGCTGTGGCATCAGCCTAGCTCACAGCAACCTCAAACTCCTGGGCTCAAGAAATCCTTCTGCCTCAGCCTCCCAAGTTGCTGGGACTACAGGCATGTGCCACCATGTCTGGCTAATTTTTTCTGTATATTTTTAGTTGTCCGATTAATTTCTTTCTAATTTTTAGTAGAGATGGGGTCTTCGTCTTGCTCAGGCTGGTCTCGAACTCCTGAACTCAAACGATCCGCCCACCTCGGCCTCCCAGAGTGCTAGGATTACAGGCGTGAGCCACCACACCTAGCCCTAGCACTTGCTTTTTATCCTGAGAATTTCTCCACATGTACAATGTCCAGTGAGTGTGTTAACCTAACCTACAATAATGACTGATTTTTCTTTTCCTGGAAACACTGGTACCTTAGAAGCCCTAGAAAATATTACCTGTGGAGTGCTCCACTTAAGAACATTCTTATATCTTTCTGGTGCAGAGAAAGAGACAACAGCCTGGAATTCTCAAGGCTAAGAAAGGCCCTGCTTCTGACCAGCTATGGGCTTCCTGGAAGTTTTTGACATTCTAGGTCTCACTGTCATCAACTGAAAAATGAGAAGTTTGTACCAAGGAACCCCTGAATCCCCTCCCGCCTCTAATCTTCTATAGGACCGTTCATTCTTCTTAAGGATCATTGTAGGCAAAGAGCAGGGAACATGAACTAGACAAGTTCTGAGAACCAGCTAAGAAAAGTGCTACAGAGCGTGGATTATAAATTGAGCTTCATCTGCCCCACTGCAACCTCGACTTCCTTTTCTAATGATTTGGCTCAGTGGCATCTGTGACAACAGGTCCTCACCAAGGTAGTCTGAAGTTGACACCCATACATCTCTGGGGATTGGATGGGTTAGACTGTATTCCCTTCATCCTTTTTTCTTCTCATCCTATTCCTGCCCTTGCCTCTGTGCATGCATTTGTTGAAAACAGCCCTAGCAAAGTAAGTCTGGATTCCTTGGGCCATGACTAGGACCCCTTGATGAAGTCAAATTACCTAAGAAACTCTGAGCTGTACTCTCCAAGGATTAGAAGCCACTAGTCATATGTGCCCTCTGAGCCCCTGAGTATGGCTAGTCCTAAATGAGATGTTCTGTAAGCATGACATACACACCAGATTTATGAGACTTACTATGAAAAAATATATAAAATATCTTGTTAATAGTAAGAGGCTATTTATGTTGAAATGATAATTTTTAATATAGTGGGTTAAATAAAATATAGCAATAAAATTTATTTCTCCTGTTTCTTTTTACTTTTTTAATAAGGCTACCAGAAAATTTAGAATTATGAATATGGTTCACTTTATATTTCTATTAGATAGTACCACTCTCCAGAGTATCAAAATTTAATACCTTTTGGTGATAAAATAAATCCATTTATCAAAGGGGAACAATCTATAATTGGACACTCCTCACCCATTATGTAACTTCAGCTAGCCAATTGCTTTTCCCCTCTCTCTCATAGAATTTTAAAAAAAAAATCCATCTATCAGGACAAAATGAATGAATCTTGTCCTGTTTTTCTCTCCCCCTACAAATCGCTGGCAGTCTTTGGGGAAGATGATGATAACAGGCCACTGGGTGTGTTGACAAGAATGAGCCTCTGGGTAAGTTTGGGTTTGTTTGTTATCCATGACAGGGAATTTTGGCCAGGAGTCAGTTATTCATCTAGCAAATGAATTGCCAAAGCACCTGTGTATTTCTATAGCTTCCCCGCCTGTACTCTGCTGAAATTAAACACACACACATACTTAATAGACTGTTATGTGTCAATGTTAGGCAATTTTCCTCCTGGCTGTTTTTCCTTTATTATTATCATCATCACTGGTATTGTTTCTCCTTTACTCCCTGTCTCTTGCAAACTTTGTGAACCAGATTCTTGTTTCTCTCACACAGCAGCTGCTTTAGAAATAAAAGGAATTACAGGTAAGGAATTTATAAACTAGATTTGCCTCTTGAGGTGTTAAGCAAGTGGAGTGTGTAGAGGGTGAGGTGGTGAGGGGGTTTGCTATGGTTTGGATGTGGTTTGTCCTTGTCAAAACTCGTCTTGAAGTTTAACTGCCATACAGCATTGTTGGGAGGTGGGCCTGTGGGGAGGTATTTGAGTCATGGGGGCAGATCCCTCATGAATAGATTAATGCCATTGCCTAGAAGTGAGTTCTTGCTCTCGTAGGACAGGATTAGTAACCACAATAGCAAGTTGTTCCTTCTTGTGTTTAGTCTCTTTACAGATGGCTGCTCTCCCTCTGTCTTCTGCCATGAGTTGAAGCAGCACAAGACCCTCTCTGGATGGACTCAGGCCGATCTTGGACTTCCCAGCCTCCAGAATCATGAGGCAAATCAACTTTTTTCTTTATAAATTACCCAGTCTCAGGTATTCTGTTATAGCAGCACAAAACAGACTAAGACAGGGTTCTCTAGGGTATGAAAATAGGAAGAACAGTTTCTAATTCTTTCGTAGAAAAATTTTTGGGGCTGGAATAACCTCTGTGTCCAGAAAGAACTCTTAGAATGAGAGGTGTCGGCTGTCTTTCATTTAGTCCAGGAGCACTGTCTCTGAGGACATATCTGATTCCCAGTAGTGGGAAATGGCAATAATGCATAGTTAGCTGACATCATCTCCTCCTCCTCTATGCCCTCATTAGATGTTCATTCCACCACCGCAAACATCCAGGACAAGGCAGGCATGGGCTTCTGAGGCCTGGGAGGAGAGAGAAAGGTACTGGTTCCTACCTAATGCCACTGAGTATCCAGAACTGGGAGAATTTTCACTGAGTCTATGCCTGGAGACAGAAATAACTCTTCCCTGGTGAGAAGCCAATCTTGGTCTCTGCCTCCAGGCTAGCCCTCTCTGAACCTCCCTTTACAGTGCACTCAGAGGGATCTTGTAAAATGCCAGTCTGATCATATCATGCTTGAAATCTTTCAAATAACCCTCTATAATTTTTATATGTCTAAGAAGGTCTTCTGCATCTGATTCTTTCCTTTCTCTCTAACATCATCTTTCACCCTATGCTTGCAGCCCCCAATGAGATACTTATATGTACATCTTACTTTGGTACTTTTATTGACATTACTCACCCAGTGTCTTTAGAGATTTATTAAGCATTTGTTATGTGCCAGGCACTGCTCTGAGTCTACCAAGATGAAGAAGACAAAGTTCAAGAGACTTATAGCATCTGGAATGTTCTTTCCTACCCCATCTGCCCAATGAACAGCTAGCCATCTTTGCAAGCTCAGCCTAAATGGTACAGCAGCCTCAAATGCTTTTCTAGCCTTTTCAAGACAGAACTGTACCCTGTGCCTATTCCTACAACATCTAGAACAGTGCTGCACAAAGCACCAGTCCACTAAGAGATAAGGAGCTTATACCGGAATTTAAGCCAATGCACTGTTTCCTTTATCAAGAAAGCCTTAGTTTGAAAAAATAATGTCAACTGAATTAAACAACGTACTTAATGGTACTTGCCAGTAATAAATACTTTGCAGACCAAAAGTTGGCCTGTGGACCACAAAAGGAGAGAATAAAGAGAATAGATGGCAGAATTTTGAATATATAGTTGCTGAGAATTTGAAAATTTAATAATACAACAAAGAGTTGTAACTAGTAAGCCAAAAAAGAAAATAAAGTGGGGTCTTAAAAATAACCCATAAGAAGACAGAAAATAAGTGAAAAAGAAACTAAAGAAAATATGGATAAATAGAAAACACATAGCAAAGTGATAGATTTAAACCCAACCAGATCAATAAATATATTAAATGTAAATAGTCTAAATAACTGAATTAGAAGACAGAGATTGCAGTTTGGATGGAAAAGGAAGATTCAACTATATGCTGCCCATAAGAATCTACTTTAAACAGAAAAGTCATAAATAAGTGAAAAGCAAATAATAAAAAGATATACCATACTAGCACTAATAAAAATAAAGCTAAAGCAGTTACATTAATATAAAGTAAATTTGAAGCAAAAAATATTGCCAGAGTTAATAAGGGTCATTTCACAGTGATAAAAGGGTTAATTCATAAAGATGACATAAAGTCCTAAATGTTTATTCTCTTAATAACAGAGCTTCAAAATATATGAAGAAAAGAATGATTGAATTGTAAGAGAAATAAATCTACAACTATACTTGAAGATTTCAACACCCGTCTCTCAATAATTGTTAGAACAAGAAGATAGAAGGTCAGTAACAGTACAGAAGATTTGAACAACACTATCAGCTAACCTGACCTAAGTGACATTTATAGAATATACCCCCCAACAGCAGCAGAACACATATTCTTTTAAACAATATTTACAATGTTATATCATATTCCTGGTCATCAATAAAGAGATCCAAATCAAAAATGTTTACTTTCTGATCACAACGGAATTAAATTACAAATCTATAACAGAAGGTTCTCTGCAAAATCCCCCAAACATTTGGAATCAACTAATGGACTTCTAATAATCCAGAGGTTAAAACAGATCAAAAGGGAAAGTAGACAGTATTTTGAATGAAGTGAAAATGAAAAAACTCAGATGGAGGACAAAATACTTTCCAACTCCTTGTTTGTGATGAACATAACTCTGATACCAAAAGCAAAGATATTTCAAGGATAGAAAACTGCAAAGCAATTTCCTCCATGACCAGAGATACAAAAATTCTAAAGAAAATTTTAGCAAATAAAATCCAACAATGTACAAAATGGATAATGACTATGTTGGATTTAACCCAAGAATGCAAAGTTAGGTTAAACATCAGTCAATGTAATTTACCATATTAACAAATATGTTTTTTTAAAAACTGCCATATGATTAACTTGATATATGCAGAAAAAAATTACAAAATCCAACATCTATTCCTGATAGATTGGAGTCTATCATGTGGGTTTAAGGGATGTCAGCAGAGCTGGTGTGGAACCAATGTGGAGAGAGAAGTAGGAGATGAGATCAGAGCCATGGTGGAGGGCCATATCATATAGGACCTTGTAAAGCCTCTGCCTGTTTCTTTCTCTTGGTGACATGAGATGCCATTGGAGGAATTTGAGGAGAAGAGTGAGATTGATTTGATTTAGATGTTAACCAGATCATGCTGATTGATGTGTTGAGAATAAACTTGGGGGTCAAGGACAGGAGCAGAGGCTCCACTTGGTAGGCATTTGCAATGCCACATGTGACAAATAATAGTGGTTTAGACAAGTGGAGATGATGGGAAGTGGTAGGATTCTGGATTGTATTTTGAAGAACTGAGTTGAATGTGAGCTATAAAGGGAAGAGGAGTCAAAGACTTTTCCCATGTTTTTGTCCAGAGCAAGTGAAAGCATGGCATTACCATTAACTCTATGGGGAAGACTACCATGGAGCGGGGCCATGGAGATCGATGTTGAACATCTAAGTTTGAGATGTCCATTACACACTTAAGTAGATAACATTTAGGTCTTTGTCTCTGATTCTTGGCACAGACCTCCTAACACCCTTGAATTTCCTGGGTTAATAGGGGTGCTAGGAGAATCTTTTGTTCCAATATTTGGTCTTTGACCCTCACTCTTGACACAGAGCTCCTTCCTAATCCCTTGGAATTTCCTGGGTGACAGACGTGTTCTAATGAGGTGACTCTTGGTGGGATCTTGGGTGGGTGAGGGCTGGTCATCAGAAAGATGTTCTTAGAGAAATCTTGGAACTTTCAGCCCCAATCCTCGTTCTCCAAGAAAGGGAGAGGGGCTGGAGATAGAGTTAATAATTAATCAAGAGTACATGATGAAACCTCCATAAAAATCACAAAAGTATGGAGTTCAGAGAGCTTCCAGTTTGGTGAACAAACCCACATGTTGGGAGGATGAGCACCCCAACTCCATGGGACAGGATCCCTGTGCTGGGACCCTCTCGGACCTCCCCCTATGGCCTCTTCATCTGGCTGCTCATCTGCAGTTTTCATCATATCTTTTATTAAACAATAAACTGTTAAACATAAGTGTTTCCCTGAGTTTCCTGTGAGCCATCCTAGAAAATTATAGAACTTGAGGAGAACATCCTGGAAATCCCAGTCTACAGCTGGTTGATCAGACGTAGAGAGGACCACCTGGGAGTTGCCATTGGTGTCTGAAGTGGGAGGACAGTCTTGCAGGACTGAGGTCTTCATTGGTAGGATCCGCATTAATGCTGGTTAGTATCAGGATGGAACTGAATGGTAGGACACCCAGTGGGTGTCTGCTGGAGAATTTCTTAGGAAAATCTCCACACATCTTGGTCACAGAAGTATTCTGTGTTGTGCTAAGTGTAAGAATAGAAAAAACAGTTTTTTTCCCGTCAATTACAGATATCTATTAGACACACAAGTGGAAATGTTGAGTAGGCAGTTAGATACACAAGTCTAGAGAGTAGGAGAGACGTCCCAGCTGAAAGCCAAAATTTGGAAGTCATCAGCGTGTGAATGGTATTAACACAACAGAAACTGAGATCCCCAAGGGAGCTAGTGTAGGTACGGAAGTCTGAGGGCTGAGTCCTTGGGCTCCCGACACTTAGAAGCTGAGGAGAAGAGAGCCTCCCTGCCTTGGCAGAACAGGCCTTCATGTACGCCAGGAGCTGTCACAAGCACTTTACACGTGACAGCTCATTCAATGCTGAAGCTGGATAGAGGCTGACAAAACTGATGCACAGAAAGTTTAAGTAACTCGCTAAGAGTAAGAAAGATTGTAAGAACAGAAACAAACAATACTGAAGGGAAGACAAAGGGACTCCGATATATGAAGATGAGAACAAAGTAAAACTGATTTACACTATATACAGGCAAATGGGATGTGCTGATAGAGATGCTTTTTTAAAAAAAAATTTCAGTAATAAAATAAAACTCATGGAAACTATGCAAAAATGTTCAAGCAAAAATAGAAAGGAAGAAATATAATATGAATGGACAAGTGAAGGACCCATTCTGAAAGATAACATAAATCTGAGAAAAAAGAAAAAAATCCAAACAAATATTTTACATTTAGAAAAAATAAGGAAAACATAAATTTATTAAATAATCAAATAATAAAATACAGAAAATGGTAGTTATAGAGCTAAGGAAAAAATTGAGAACCAAAATAGCAATTACAAAATTAATAAATAAATTTGAAACAGCAAGAAACAGAATTAATGTATTCAAATACTAAATTCATTAAATTCAGAAAAAGCTTGAGATAACCTTGGAAAGTACATGGAGAAAAGACAATAAAGTTTAAGGGATTAGGAGGAAGATTAAAATATGGGGGATAGATAATGATCCAGTATGGGTCCTTGTCCCCAAAAGAGAAACTGCAACACGTGAAATAGAAAAAAATATTTACTGATAAAAAAGAAAAGGAAGAAAGAGCTGCGTTCGGAAATTGAAAGCGTTCATTGGCTTCTGGGGAAAAGTGATACTGAAGGCTCAACTCTAGACATATCTTGTTGAATTTACTACACTTCAAAGTAAAAGAAAAAGGTCTTAGCTATCCAGGAACAAAAAGCAATCTGCTTACAATAACGCAGTGGGGGCTGGGAGGGTACCCTAAGAATCAGGCAGCATTTGATGCAAGAAAATGGTAGAACAATGTCCGTAAAGTTCTGAGGAAAGGAAAATGGGACACAATTTTCTACCGTATAAGTTATTGGCAAATCAGATGCAATAGACGATGCCGAACAAAAATACTCAGGAGACATAATACCCAGGAGCCCTTCTTGCAAATGAAACTGAAACACACTCAACCAAGAGGAAAATCAAAACCTAGAGACTTCAGGAATAGACTAGTGTTGGCATCAGAATTCTTCTTATAGAGAGAACTTCCCTTAGAAAAAATACTTCGATAAGTTTCTAGAGTAGTAGACTTTTCCATATCTGTATGTTATCGCTACTGTTATTTACTTAATATGTTTATTTAAACTAACTCCCTTTTTAATTTAGATTCATTTGTTTACAAAAGAATCTTCCTATCATAAGCCTAAAAGAAAAACTGGCATCACTCACAATAAATAGAAGGTAGTCAAGCATAAAAATAAATTCAATGAAACCAAATCGATGTTATTAATATAACCGGATACTGTTGCCAGCTTTCAGAGATCCAAAGCTGAATCCTGCCCTCTCTTTGATAAAAAGGGAGCTTGCTAAGTATTAGATGTTATATGCCTATTCCCACCAAGCGGACTTTCTCTTTGACTAATTAACCTTACTAATAAATAGAGTGTATTTCGCAATTCAATTTAATTTAAAGCTATGTCCTTGCATCACCCTAAATCTCTCACATTGGGTGCTATGCTCTGAATTTTTGGGTTCCTTTCCCCCCTTCCAAATTCCTATGTTAAAATCCTAACCCCTAATGCAATGGCATTAGGAGGTAGGGCCTTTGGGAGGTGATTGAGGCAGGAGGAGGGAGGACCCCTCGTGAGAGGGATAAGTGCCATTATAAAAGAGATTCTGGAACACTCCCTCGCCAGATGCAACAAGACGACGGCCATCTATGAAGCAGGAAGCAGACCCTTACCAGACACGAAATCTGCCAATGCCTCGATCTTGCACTTGCAGCCTCCAGAGCTGTGAGAAATAAGTTTCTGTTGTTTTTTAGCCACCTGGTCTATGGCAGTTTGTTATAGCAGCTCGAATGAATATGACAGGAAGACACAGATAGTGGGTGAAATCCTATAAACACAGCAAATGGAAAACCATCCTGCATGGGACAATAAGAGGGAGCTGTTTGGCTCCCCCTAAGGAGAAGATGAGCAGCTACAAAGGGAAAAGAAGGAACATGTGGGTATCAGTTTCCAAGGGCTGCTGCCACAAATTACCATAAACTTGGTGGTGCTAGACAACAGAAATTTATTCTCTCACCATTCTGGAAGCCACTAATCCAAAATCAGGGTGTCGGCCAAGCCGTGCTCCCTTCAAAGGCTCTAAGGGACAATCCTTCCTTGCCCCTTTCTGCTTCTGGTGGCTCCAGGTGTCCTTGGCTTGTGGCTGCATCACTCCAATATGCAGGTGTTCATGTGGCCTTCTCCTGCTGTCCCTCTGTGTCTCTCCTCTGTGTGTCTCTTATGAAAACACTTTGCACTGAATTTAGGGCCCTCTCTAAATCCAGGGTGATCTCTTCTCAAGATACTTAAATTAATTACACCTACAAAGACTCTTTTTCTAAATAAGGTCACATTCACAGGTTCCACAGGGGCTAGAACATACACGTGTCTTTGGAGGGGAGGCCATGATTCAACTCACTGTGGTGGGCAAGGCATTAAAGAGCTTTTAAGGTGGCAACTTATTTGGATGAAACTCCCCAGCGGCTAGTCAGCAAAATGATCATTTGAGTATGGGGATGCCATTTAAAATTATTTAAATTTCTGGAATGTAAAACCTTCCTCTGTCTTCCCTTAAATCTTATGTTAGGCCATTACAAACACAAATCTATACACACACTCACACATGCAACTTTTTCAACTCTCCTTGTCATACATACATATGCATGTCTTGCATGTGTAAGTATGTCTATTTTTTCCCAAGTGCACACTTTAAATAGATGGTATTCTTCCTTTCATGAGTTGCTATCATTATTGGCCCATGTAAAACCTCATTTTGTCATTTATTCTGTACCTTTTTTTCACTAAAAGTTGTATTTTTGAGTTTTATCCACAATATTCTCAAGTTTATGTATCTCAAGTTTATTCCTACCAAATGCTAGACGGTATTCTGTCATATACATATATGATGTATACATCACGTATACATATACAGATATGTATGTACATACAGACATTTATATATAATGCGTTACTACTATGAGGTTTCCCTAGGATAAATCCCTAAGACACTTCTACCTCTTTGTTACCAGTCGGTGCTGTGATAATACTCATGATGTCTCCTTCTGCATCCATGTGGAAGTTCTTCTACTGTGGAATTGCTAGGTTGTAGGGTGTGTGCACACTTCAAGTACAAAAAGCTAGGTCTCCTAAATAGCTATAGCAATTGACATGTCTACCAGCAGTGCACGGGGGCTCCCATTTTTCCCCATCCTTACCAGCACTTAATATTATGTGGCTTACTAATATTTGCCAATCAGAAGGGTACAAAGTATTTTTTAAGTTTCCATTTCTCCTGTTGTTAGCAGTATTAAGCATCTTTCCACATACCTGTTTGCTAGTCATATTTCCTTTTCTGTGTATTGCCTACTCACATCCTTTTCTCAGATTAATCCTTTGTTACTCATAGTCATTGCAGATATCTTCTAGTCTGTCAGCTTTCTGTTAATGTCTCATGGCATTCTCTGTTGAACAGAGATCTTTCATTTTAATATGCTCAAATAAATCAATTTTCCCCTTTATGTATTATTTTGAGAATCCTTCTTTCACCCCAATGTCAAAAAGATAGGCTTCTACATTTCCTCTCTTTAACTTTGTAGTTTGAGCTTTTATATTTAGCTGCTTATCCCATGTAGAATCTTTATTTTCCTATGTGATCTAAAGTAAGAATTCAAATTAATCTTTTGAAATATAGAAAGCCAATTTTCCCAAATTTCCCAAATAACATGTTATAATATTTTAAATGTTTTGTTTTTCAAAGAGACTGTGGCTCTTTTAGAAAAGTTTCTACTCATACGTGACTAAGGAAAGAGAGAGAGAGATACACCAAACTGGGCAGAGATATGAATTACCAATGAATAACAACAAAGGAATTCCAAAAACCAAAGAACAGGGTCAAACTCACTAGTAAACAAATACCAAAATTAAGACAACAATATAACATCATTTTTATTTCTCAAATTGGCAAAGATTAAAAAATTCAAATAATGCTTGATGTTGGTGAGCAGATGAGAAAATGGGTATTCATAATCTACTGGTAGAAGACTAAACTGGTGAAAATATTTTAGAGAAAATTTTGGCAATATTCAATATCCTTGACTTGTGATTAAATTCTTGACTTATTAATTCCTCTTGTATGAATGTAACCTGTGGAGATCATCATGGCAATGCCCATGTAATTGGGGAATGACTGATGAAGAGAAAGGTGTGAACTTGACATTTTAGGAAATCTCTGTCAGAATACAGGCTGAGTGTAGAGATGAAAGAACAGAAACTTTAGTGACCACACAATAAGAAAAACAGATTTTGCAAAAATAGTTTGGAAAAGTCACTACACAAACTGATGACTCTAGCCTCAAAAGCAATCCCAGAGGAGGAGGAATAAGATTGCCAGGGTTATCATATGAAAATACTCATAATGTTCAGTCTCAACAACAACAACAACAAAAATACAAAGAAACAGAAAAATATGGCTCATTCACAGGAAAAAAAGAAATTGACAGGAACTGTCCCTCAGGAAGCCCAGACATTGGAATTACTAGTCAAAGATGTTAACTCAACTATCTTAAATATGCTCAATAAGCTAAAGGAAAACACAGGCAAGAAACTAAAGGAAATCAGAAAAACAATATATGAACAAATGGGATAAAGACATAGGAATTGTCAAAAGAAACTAAACAGAAATTCTGGAGCTGAAAAGTATAATAACTGAAATAAAAAATTCACTGAAGTGCTTCAATAGCATATTTGAGCAGGCAAGAAAAAGAACTGTCAAACTTGAAATTAAGGCAATTGAAATTACCCAGTCTAAAGAGGTAAAATTTAAAAAATAATGAAAAATAAACATAACCTGAGGGATCTATGGGATACCATCAAACATACCAACATGTGTGTCAGGAGTACCCAGAAGGAGAAGAGAGAGAGAAAGGGGCAGGGGCATTATTTGAAGAATAACAGACAAAACTGCCCTAAATTTGATAAAAGACATGAAAATATACACACCCAAGAAGTTCAATGAACTACAGGCAGGATAAACTCAAGGAGATCTACACCAAGACACATTATAGTCAAAGTGTTTAAAGACAAAGACAAAGAGAATCTTGAAAGTAATGAGAGAAAAGTGGTTCACCACATATAAGTCATACTCAATAAAATTAACAGCTGATTTCTTATCAGAAACCATGGAGGCCAGAAGGCTGTGAGATGTTATATTTAAAGGACTGGAAAAACAAAAACAACTGTCTACCAGGAACTCCATATCTGCCAAAACTATCCTTAATGAAAGAAATAGAAATTAAGATGCTCCTAGATAAACAAAAGCTAAGAGAATTTGTTACTAGTAGATCTGCTAAAGTAGGTAACTCAGGCTGCAATTGAAGGACATTAGGCAGTAACTCACAGCCATATGTAGAAAAACAGAATGCTGGTAAAGGTAACTACATGCGCAATTATAAAAGCTAGTATTACTGTATTTTTGTTTCATAACTCCTCTCTTATTCCTATATGATTTAAAACTTACATGCATAAAACAATAATTATAAATCTATATTAATGGGCACACAATATACAAAGATAAAATCTGTGACAGTAACAATACCAAGAGGGAGAGACAGAGATGTATAAGAGCAGAGTGTTTGTATACTATTGAAGCTAAGTTGATATTATTCACCAGGTTGTAATAAGTTTAAGATGTTAATTGCAATCCCCAAGGTAAGTACTAAGAAAATAACAAAAAAAAAATACAGAAAAAGGGAATCAAAATGATACACTACAAAAAAGATTAACTAAATACAAAAAAGGGCAATAATACAGGAATTGAGGAACAAAAAGCATGCAAGACATACAGAAAACAAATAGCTAAATGGTGGAAGGTCTTCCTTATCAATAATTACTTTAAATGTAAATGGACTAAAAGCATAGATTGGTAGAATGGCTTTTTGATATGCTCCAACTATATGTTGTCTGTAAGAGACTCATTTTAGATCTAAGGATATAAATAGGTTGAAATAAAAGGATGAAAAAAAAAATGCTACATGCAAATAGTAACCAAAAGAGAGATGGGATGTCTATACTAATAACAGACAAAATAAACTTTAAGTCAAAAACTGTGACAAGGGACAAAGATAATATATATTGATAAAGGAATTAATTCATTCAGAATATATAATAATTATAAACATTGACAGAATTGAATAGAACATACAACTCTACAACAATACTTGGGAACTTCAATACCCCACTTTCAATAATGAATAGAACAACCAGATAAAAGATCAACGTGGAAATACAGGACTTGAACAAGACCATAAACTATAACAATTAGACCTACCAGACTTAGATACAACATTCCACCCAACAAGAGCGGAATACACATTTTTCTCAAGTGCACATGGGACATTCTCCAGGACATATCACATTTAAGCCACAAAACAAGCACTAATAAATTGTAAAAGATTGAAATCATACAAAATATCTTTTCTGATCATAATGGAATGAAAATAGAAACCAATAACAAAAGGAACAGTGAGTGAGTCAAAGAAGAAATCACAGGAATATTAGAAAATATTATAGCTTAAGAAACAAATGAAAACAAAAAGGTAACATACCAAAATCTAATGTTTTCACCTGTGAATTCCATCAAACATTAAAGAAGAATTAACACCAATCCTTCTCAAATTCTTCCAAAAAATTAATGAGAAGGGAATATTCCCTAACTCATTCTATGAGGCCAGCATTGCCTACCAAAGCTAGACAAAGACACTACAAGAAAACTACAGACCAATATCTCTTATAAACATTGATGTAAAAAGCCTCAACAAAATACTAGAAAACCAAATTCAGCAGCATATTAAAATGATTACACACTATGACCAAGGGGGACTTATTCCCAGAATGAAAGGGTGGCCCATTGTATGAAAATCAATATAATACACCACAGTAACAGGGTGAAAGAATGAACTACATGATCATCTTGAGTGATACAGAAAAAGAATTTGACAAAATCCAATGCCCTTTCATGATGAAAAAACACTCAAAAAACTAGGAATTGAAGAAAATTACCTAAACATGACAAAGGCCATATATAAAACCCTCAGAGCAAACATGATACTCAGTGGTGAAAGACTGCAAGCTTTTCCTCCAAGATCTGGAACAAGACAAGGGTGCCCACTTTCACCATTTCTATTCAACATAGTATTGGAAGTTCCAGCATGAGCAATAGGGCAAGAAAAAAAATCATAAAAGACATCTATTATATCAAGAAATTGGAAAGAAGTAAAATTTCTCTGTTCACAGATTATATGAACACACATGTAGAAAATCTTAACTATTCCAAAAAAAGAAACAGAACTGTTAGAGCTAATAAATAAATTCAGCAAGGTTGCAGTATATAAAACCAATACATAAAAATAAGTTTTATTGCTATGCAATAACTATGAACAATCTGAAAATGAGATTAGAAAAACAATCTCATTTATAATAACATCAAAAAGAATAAAATACTTAGGAATAAACTTAGCCAAGGAGGTGAAAGTCTTGTACACTGAAAACTATAAAACATTGCTGAAAGATTAAAGAAAACATAAATAAATGAAAGATATCCAGTGTTCATTAATTAGATGATTTAATATTGTTAAGATGTCCATATTATGCAAAGTGATCTACAGATTCAGTCCAATCCCTATCAAAATCCCACTGATGTTTTTTGCACAAACGTTAATAGAAAAATCCATTGAAAATTCATATGTAATCTCAAAAGACCTCAAATAGCCGAAACAGTCTTGAAAAGTAAAAACGAAGTTGGAAATCTCATACTTCCTGATTTCAAAATTCAATATAAAGCCATACTAATCAGAACAGTGTGTCAGTAGACAGAAAGACAAACACATAGCTTGAGGGACTAGAATAGAAAGCCCAGAAATAAACCTTCGCATATATATAGTTAAATGATTTCCAAGAAGGGTGCCAAGACCTTTCAATGGGGAAAGGACAATCTTTTCAACAAATGGTGCTGGGAAAACTGGATATCCACAGGAAAAAAAATAACACCATATACAAAAATTAACTCAAAATGGGTTAAAGACCTGAATGTAAGACCTTAAACCATAAAACTCTTAAAAGAAAACATACAGAGAAAACTCCATTACATTGGATTTTGCAATGATTTTTTAGATATGACACCAAAAACACAGGCAATGAAAGAAAAAATAGCAAAAGGGACTTCACTAAAACTAAAAACTTTTGGGCATCAAAGGACACTATTAGGAGAGTGAAAGGACAACCACAAATGGGAGAAAATATTTGCAAATTGCATGTGTGATAAGGGCTTAACGTCCAGAATATATAAAGAACTTCTACAATTCAATAATAACAACAACAAAACAGTTTAAAACTGGGCAAGGACTTGATTAGACATTTCTCCAAAGGAGATATATAAATGGCAAATAAGCACATGAAAAATGATGTTCAATATCATTAGTCATTTAGATGCATTAGGAGGCAATCAAAACCACAATGAGTTACCACTTCACACCCACTAGGATGGCTATTAATTTTTTTTAAGATATGGGAAATAACAAATGTTGTAAAAGATGACTAGAAATTGGAACTCTTGTGCATTGCTGGTGGGAAAAATGGTGCAGCTTCCATGGAAAACACGACAATTCCTTAAGAAATTAAACATAAGATTACCATGTGACCTGGCAATTCCCCTCCTACGAGTATACTCAAAATAATTCTAAAAACAGAGACTCAGATATTTATACGCCAATGTTTATGGCACCATTATTCACAACAGACAAAAGCTGGAAACAACCTAAGTGCCCACCAGCAGATGGCTGGATAAACAAAATATGTTACCCACATGCTACAGACGATCATTCAGCCATAAAAAGGAATGAAGTTCTGATACACGCTACAACATCGGTGAACACTGGAAACACAATACTAAGTGAGAGAAGCCAGACACAAAAGGACAGACGTTGTGTTCATATGATTCTGCTTACATGAAGTATCTAGAATAAGGAAATTCATGGAGACAGGAAGAAGATTTGAGGTGCCCAGGGACTTTGGAAAGGTGAAATGGGGAGTTATTGCTTAATGAGTACAGAGTTTCTGTGTAGGGTGATGAAAAGTTGTCAGAGTAGATAGTAGTGATGGTTGAACAACAGTGTTACTATAATTAATGTCACTTAAAAATGGTTAAAAGGAAAAATATTTTGTGTACAGTCCCTCGGTATGCATGGGAATTGGTTCCAAGGCCTCCTGCACATACCCAAATCTACGAATGCTCAAGTCTGTGATATAAAATGTCATAGTATCTGCATATAACACCTATGCACATCCTCCCCTATACTTTAAATCAAATCTAGATTACTTATAGTACCCAATGCAATGCAAATGCTATGTTAATAGTTGTTATACTGTATTGTTTAGGGAACAATGACAAGGGGAAAAAGTCAGTACATGTTCAGGACAGATACAATTTTTTTGAACATTTTTGATTCGTGGTTGGTTGAATCAATGGACACGAAACCCACAGATAGAGTGGGTCAACTGTATTTTACTACAATAAAATATAAAAAAAATAAAGCGATGGTCCTCTGCAGCAATGAAAAAGAAGTAGTTACTGATACATGTAACAACTTGGATGAATCTCAAAAACAAGTTAACTGGAAGCAGAAAGAGGACATCGAGAGAACAGAGAGAACGTGACTCAGGAAAAGTACCGTTAGCGGGACCTGGGGCTGAGAGGGCTGAGTGCAAAGGGCCACGAGGGAATTGTTTGGCGTGTGACTACTTACATTTGCCAAAACTCATTGAGCTACACACCTAAAAAAGATGACTTTTACTCCATGTAAATCATCCCTCAATGAACCTAATTTTTAAAAAGATGCTCCTCGAAGAAACGCTGTTGGAAAGCTGCAGACCCAGGGTGGAGTCCGGCCGCAGCAGCGTGCCTGTTCCTGCAGTTCGATGCCCTCCTCGTGCAGTTGGGAAGCCCTGGCTGGATGCTATGTTTTTATTTCCAACAGTCTCTAGCACTGGATCATTTCCGGCTCTGGAGACCTGGCTAATGGGGCCCTGCTGGTTGGCATGAGAAGAAGAGGGGGAGCGGAGGCAACGGCCCGTTGCAGGTGGGAGGGGCACCAAACCCAGGGCAGAGGTGCCCGCCCAGCTGCAAGGCCGGAGCTGGGCAGGGGCCCTGGGTGGGAAAGGGGAAGGGCCTCCATTCTCCTTTCATACTACCTCTACCTCTGCCAAGAGAAGTTCCTCCTTTCTCTTTTATTCATTTATTTTTAATTGATAATAATTGTGTAAATTTATGGGGTACAATGTGATGTTTTGATTTATGTATACATTGTAGAAAGATTCAATTAAGTTAATTAACATATCTATTACTTCACCAACTTATCATTTCTTTTTTGTGGTGAGGACGTTAAAAATCTACTCTTGTATGATCGCGAATTTGAAATGCGCAGTACATTGTTGTTAAGTGCGGTAGCCTCCTTTCTGACGACCCGCATTGAGTGCATCTGGCAGCTGCTTCCGGCAATGGAGGCAGGGGGGTAGAAACCGCTGTCTCTCCCCAGCGGAGATGCTTGTCTCCGATACCCCGGGGCTAAATTAGCTCTGCTAACAGGCAGGCCTGCCCCCAGCCTCCCCCCCCAAGGCTGTCACTGATGCTGCACCCAAATCCTGTCACCCTGCCCAGCAAAGGGCACCGCCCGCCACATCCTGCTCCCTTCCCAGAGGGACCCGTCCAGGCCTGTCACTTGTTCTCTTCTCCCTATCCCAATCCCGCCAGCCCAGTATGGGTGTCGAGGGGAGGGGGAGGCCGCAGCTCGCCTTACCATGGGAAACTGCTCTGCTGTTGATCCCAGCCAGGAAAATTAATTGCCTCGGAAAGAGCTGTGCTCAGCTCTCCGTGGGAGTGGCAGGGAATTCAGCCATCTCTGCCACTTCCAGATGCACCTGGGGACCTGGGTTTGCCTCAGGGGCAAACTGGGAAAGATGAAAATTCACCAGGGAGCTCGGTACTTCCTGTGATAGACGGTGGAATTGACAAGGCGTGTGTTTGCCTTGGTCTGCATCTTCAGGATTTAGAATGGGCCTTTGAAATAACCAAGCCAGTTGTCCTGCCAGACCCCTAAGGCAAGTGCAGCCCTGAGAGGCTACCTGATTTGCCCAAAGCCTCATAGCTGGTGCCAAGCAGAGCCAGCACTGGATTGAGTTCTCCTGGCAGGTTCTCATCTCTCTCCAAAACCCACCGGCGGCTCCCCTTTCCCCGGAGTCAAAGCCTAGGTGCTTATGGTGACCTCCACGGCCCCGTGAGATCTGCCTCCCCCAGCCCCAGAGCCCATCTGCTCTCTCCTCTTTCCTCTCCCCTTGTCCCTGACACCCCGGTGCACGGCAGGTCCCTGAGTACCCCAGGCATTCTCCACATCGCCCCCAGACATCAGCGTCACTAGTCCCCTTACCTGCTTCAAGTCTCGGTAAAGAGTCACCTTTCCAGTACAGCCCACCTCGCCCCTAGAGCACTCCAGTCCCCAACCAGCTTCTGTCTCAGGACTTCCCCGTCTTTACACACCCTTTAATTTCCTTATTTATTACGTTTCCTAGTTATCTGCCTCTACCACCCGAATGTCAGCTCCACAAGGGCAGGGATTCCCTCTGTCATGGTTGCTGCTATATCCCAGCCTCGAGAGGGGGCCCTGACCCCACCAATGTTTGCTGAATTAATGCTTAAATGAACCTCTTTGAAGTGCACATGTGCTGTATGTTTACTTGTCTTTCTACATCCCCCTGAGGCTTATTATAAAATGTACCAAATCATATACCTGCTTTTTAAATTTACCCCCCGACCAAAAAAAGGCATGTGTAAAAATCTATAGCCCTCTTCCATGCCCCGATGGTCCCCATCTGGGACCTCAGTTTGACGAAGAGGCACTTTGGAGTTAGAAAGGGCTGGCACTTTACAGCATTGGTGTTGACGGGAAAGGAACTGACACCTTATTGGGCAATGAAGGTTTTCCTGGTACCCTGTTCAGCGGAGCACCCCACAGGATGTGGAACACCTCCCACACCCACTCCTTTCGGAGAGAGCATTGGTGGCTTGGTCACACGTTTAAGCAACATCACCAGGCCAGGATTTGTGGTGGGTCCCAGGATTCCATTAATATTAGGTTGTTGTTTTGCTATTTTATTTCATTGTTGTTGGAGGCAACACAGTAAGTCCCTGACATCCCCTTGCTGCTTTATTTTGGTAAGCTTCTCTGACTGGCAGCAGGCTGGGGAGGCAGTTAGCTATCGAGCACCACGCCTTGGTTTTTACGTACATCACCCTTCATCCTCCTCGCAGCTCTGCGATGCCGGTGTCACCTCCATGGTATGTTTTAGGAAACGGAAGCACAGAGAAGGGAAGGGACTTGCCTAGAGTCACAAAGTTAGTGTGGTTAGACAGGGTAAAAGATTCAACTTCACGCCCTTTCTGATTCCCCAGGCTTCCTTCTGCGGGCACACAATAAACGTTTATCACAAGAATGAATGATCGAAGGCGCAAGAATCTCAAGAACTGAAGCAGAGAATAAATAGGTAAGTTTTAAGAGAGGGAAGGGGTAAAAGACAGGTCACAGCATAGAGAACATTCCTATTCGGGACACAGAGGGGCACGCGTGGAGGGCACAGCGGGGAAAGAAAGGAAGGGGGGCTGGGGCTGGTGGTGCCGGCGCTGTGTGCCTTGCTCTTCACTAAGGCAGCGTCTCCTCTGCACACTCACGCTGTGTGTGGCTCGCAGAATGCTTTCGTGTGCATTTTCTTGCTACAGCCTCAGAGCAATCTTGAGGGGTGGTATTATCTTTCCCACTTCACAGCTGGAAAAATGGAGGCTTAGAAAGGACAAATAACTTGCCCAAGAACACTTGGCTAATTTAGTAGCAGATCTGGGGTTCCATTGAAGTCTGTGACCCACAAACCCAGCATTCTTAGCACCCCCACCCAAATAAAAAGAATCACTGCCCCACTGTGACAATGACTGGTAACTAGTCAGAGGGAGAGAGGCCACCGTAGCAACAATTATGTAACTAAGACCCTGTGACATTAGAAACTGCTGGAGGGCAGGGCCTGGGGTTCTGAGAGAGATGTCAGCCCCCTGGCACAGCTGCCCATATGCGCGCGCGTCCGCGCTGAGCGGCCTCTGCAAGGCCGCAGCCGCCCTGGTCCCCAGCCTGGGAGCTGAGGGGTGTACTCCCTGGTCCCTTCTGAGGAGGTCGTGGAAACGCCTCACCACCTCGGCGAACCAGGCCCTGCCAGGAGCTGGCATCACTCCTCAGAGAGGCGCCCAGACCAGAGAGCAGCTCCCGGCTCTCTCTGCAGCTGAGGACGAGGGGCCCGGGCGCGCCGGCCTGGCGGGCACTGGGGTGGCAGAAACGGCACGGAGCACCGACCACTCGTGCCCCACGGCTCGCAGACCAGCCCAGGGATCCATCTGCAGCGCGCCCGCAGTTCTTCACATCAGAAGAACTAAGAAGATCGAAAACTCTCCCTCTTTCTCCTCGCACACGCCTGAGCAGAGAGGCTCTGCCTGGCACGGAGGGAAGTCTGTCCTCGTGTCTGTGTCTGGGTTTCCTTCCTCCGCGGGCTTTCCCGCCTCGGCCCGGGCCCGGCGCTGCCCCGGTGCATCAGCGCTACTTCCCCAGCGGTGCGCGGCGCCCTGCTGGCGGCCGCGACGTAGGTCCCGGGGCAAATTCATTCTCATCCAGGTGCTTGAGCGGTACCGGCCACGAGACAGTGGGGAGGACACGGGATCGAGGCAGGCGACCTGGAATGGAGCGCTTCCTCGGGTCCCTCGCCCTGGCCCGCGCCCGGCGTCGGGAAACGCGCGGGACAGCGCGAGGCGGCGCAGGGACAGGGCCACGGCCAGGCGGCGCAGGCAGGTTCGCCGTCCCGAGGCTCGGAGAGAGGGCGCTGCCGGCCCCGAGCTGACGAGTTTCCAGCTGTGGAATCTTTGCTGCGATTGACTCTCGGCGAGGGAGCCTTTGGTCCCTTCGAACCTCCTTGCCATTTCTCAAATCACACGCTCACCCGCTCTGCCAGGCCACGGCGGGTGTGGACGGGCCTGCGGGCTCCCCTCTTTCCGGGCTGAGACGCGCCCTGGGAGCGCCCGCGGCGGACTGGCCCCTCGGCCGGGAAGGGGGTGGCTGCGAGCCAGGCGGACTCTGCGCGCTGCTGCACCGGGCGCGCGGGGCTGGAAACGGAGCCCCAGACAGTCTCACTCGTCCCAGGGAGGGCTTCTCTGTCTCACTTTCCACTTCAGACCCACATCGCCTATGAGAAGCGCTCTGGGGAAACCGCGGAGACGGCTCGCCGGCCACCCTGGGGGAGAGAGGCAACGGGAGCGCAACGCGGACGCCGCCGGCGCGGGGCAGGCGCAGGGACAGGGGCCGGGGCAGGGCCGGGCAGGGGCGGTTCGGATGCCAGGGCTGGCCCGGCCGGGAGCCTCCCTCCCTGCTCGCGTCTGCACAGTGCCCGGGCATCCTGCACCCACAAGGTGGCCTTAACGTCTGGAGACAGGTGTTGGCCCCCTGCGTCACCGGCAGCAGGGACGCGCCCCGCGAGGCCGCGGGTGCAGCGCTGGGGCCGGCCGGGCTCCACCGGGCCCCCTGGTGGTCGGAGGGGTTATTTGCGGGATGGTCGGTTCGGGAACTGAGCGCGGTTACTCCCCGCGTGGGAATCGAACCCAGGCCTAAAGGACCAGTCGCATTAGTGTCACTCCTTTGGGAGGTCTCCCTGTTCCCAGAAGTCCTGCCCTGTGTCTTTCTTCACCATATTCCTGCTAACTGCAATGAACTAGTTCCTGGGGAGCTTGTCTCCCAATGTCTACCCCTTGAAGAAAGCCTCGATCGTCTGGCATCGCGTCTGTGCGTAAAGGACGCATAGAAATCTGAGAACTCTGTCCCCGGAGCCAGGACTCCAGCTCGGGCCTCCCAGCTCCACTGCTGCGGCACCCCTGGCTTCAGGAAAGACCCGGACCGTTGTCAACAGCAGGGCCGGCAGGGCAAGCCTCCTCTGATAGGAAAGGGAATCTCCCAGCCGGGTGCCAGCTCAGAGCGCCCCCGGCTCCCCGGGCTGCCCGCCGTGCTGGCTCCCATCACGCCGCTCTCGACTCCGGGTTCACTCCGTCCCCTGAAAGCCCATGAGGTCAGGCGGGCCCTGCTCATTGGATCCCCGGTGATGAGCACGGCCGGGCACAGAGCGAACAGTCAACAAGAATGAATGAATGCCAGGCCCTATTTAGGTGCTAGGGACACAAAGACGAATAAAATCCTCTCTGTTCTTAGGTAGAGTTCAAAGCCAGATTGGGGAGACAAAGTAATAATTGCAATCACCTGTGCAGTGAAATCCGTGGAAGCATTATTAGAGCCCGTGATGGCATGGCCGTGACTGTGTTTTAGCAGGGCAGGGAAGGTTTCTTCAAGGAGGCGACTTGGAGTAATCTAGGGAGAAAAGTGAGAATTCCAGGCGGTGAAGAGGAGGAACCGATGTCCGAGGCAGAGGGCACCGTATGTGAAGCCGTACAAAAAGCCAGAACCGAAATGTGCAGCTCACTGGGGACCCTGCAGGAGCCACAGGGGTGCCGCAGGGGTGCCGCAGGGGTGCCGCAGGGCATGAAGGAGGAACGGAAAAGTTCACAAGGGGCTCCGAATATCAAGCATGGGGTAGATTGGGGGGCGTGGAAGGATTCGAAACAGAGTTCTGACTCCCCCAGGATTTTTTCCAAGAGGATTTCTTTAACGGCATTACACAGAGAGGCCTGGAGCAGGAGTCCGGAGGCAGGAGGCTGTGAGGCTGCGGGTGCCGTGGTCCAAGTAAGACACCAGCAAGGACTGAAGCAGGACTTGGCAGTGGGGCCGGAGTGGGAGGACAGATTCAAGAGATACTTAGGAGAAAGCACGTGGATCCCAAAGGGGGAGGTGGGGAGAAAATGGTGTGAAGGAGAAATAGGGTGAAGGGGAACAGAAGCCACACAATCCAGCTCCTCCTGCCTCAACTTCTTCCTGAATCCCAAGCCACGCCCCAGCCAAGGACAAAGATACAGCTCACCAATCAGCCTACACCTGTGTCAGCAATTTCTTCTGACAAAAAGGGATGTCTTAGCAACTCTGACCTGAGCTACGCAGTCTTACTTATAAGAGGCACTTGAATAAACACCGAATGAATTAGTGAATGGATGAATAAGTGCTTCACAGCTTCACAGCCTAGAACAGAGTCGGACAGGTTTATCCTTGGTCAGAAGAGGAATCCACGCCTTCCTCCCTGCCCCTGCTCGAGCTCCCCACCCAGGCGGCCAGGCTCACCCTAGAGTCCCAGGATTTTGTCTCAACTTTGCTCTTTCGGGGGTCAGAGCTGCAGGCCTGGGATGAAGGGTGAGCCCTGGAGCCTGCTCCTTCTAGCCTGCAGGGGCTAGAAAGATGGAAAGATAGAAAGGTAGAGACCTCTAGATTTCTCACCAGTTTGTTGACTACCCTGAAAGAGACTGTTAAAAGTTATTCCTCCTTCCCAAATGATCTCACCCATTGCCTGGAGATGATTTGCATGACCTCCAAGCAAAGGCAAATAGTAACCCAGAGCTGAGATTACTGAAGAGATTAATTTCCCCATGCAGGGCAATTTCCCTCCCCACCTTTTTTTTGCACAGGCAGCAGTTCAATAAATAATTAATGCTTGTTAATCTTTTAGCTATTTCTCCCGTTGTAAAAAATTAATTGGTCTTCCATCATCTATTGCATTGTAATGCGGAGGTATTTGGCCCCAGTCCTCCACCTTGCTGAAACATGCCCCTCCTGCTACTCATGGGCATGTGTCAATGACACTTGGCATTCATGCCAAGTCTCCAGGGTCAGGGCACGAATGGGAGTGCAGAGCTGTGCGGCAGGCACCTCTGGGAGTTTTGCACAGACACTGCCCCTTTCTTTCAGAATGTTTGGGGAGTTTGCAAATGCTCGTTCTCACAACACCTCCTCCCTCATTGCTGAGACTCCCATTTTGCAAAAGAAGTTGAACATGATTAATGGTGAAGTGGGGAGGCAGCATCGTCTCTCTCTAGGCCTCTGACCAGGGGCATTAAATGTCCCAGGATCTCTTTCTGGCTTTGCCACTGAATTGTGCCTCAGTGTGCCTGAGCAGGTCTATCAGATATACAGAGAGCAAAATGGGGAGGGTGAGGAAGGGAGGGAAGACTCCCAGATGTCTTGGTTCCTCCAGCCTCAACTACTACATTTTTCCTCTTTTAAATCACAAATCAATCATACCTCCTCCTCGAGGAAGTTCTCCTAGATTAAACCAGCCTGATTACCCCTACCTCAGTGCTCTTTGGTGATTATTCTAATGACAAAATTGGGTTGATGACTTAGTCCGCCTCCTTTGTTTTCTCACATTAGAGTTTAAGCCCTGGTAGGGCAGGAATCATGTTTGCTCTTTGGTAAATATTCAAGCATTCATGCGGCTGCAAAGAGTCTCAGAGAGGGAAGAGGGAGGCTCGTCAGTTGCAGCAGCCAGAGAGAAGCTCAGTGAGAGCAGACGAGGAGCCCACACCAGCTGGCACTTGGGACCATGCCTCCCAGGAGGGCTGTGCAGTGAGCCTGTGGCTCCCGAGGACAAGCACCATGAGGGGCTCATGTTTGTGTCCCTGCCCTGCCACTTCTGAGTGGCATCACTGGGCCTCTTCCAGCCTCCGGATCTCATCTGAAAAAACGCCTCCCTCCTAAGCCTGTTGTAGGGATTACACGAGATGATGAGCGTAGACGATGGTTGCAAACTGTGGAGCGCTAAGGCAATATGAGGATTACTGGTTCCCCACCTGTGTGGTCCTCTCGCTCTGGAACCATCTTCAGGGCTCCATCCTGGGCCCACCTTGGAAGCATCCTGAATTCCGATGCCCAGACTCGCACCCTCCCTCTAGCTTCTTAAGGCGGTTGGATGGTAGAACGCTGCAGTGTGTCAGAGCGAGGACATCCCTTAACGGCCAGCCAGCTCCTCACTTTACGTAGAAAAACAAGTCCAAAGAGATGGTGCAACTGACGTGGGCTGAGCAGCTGTGTCGCACAGCTCCACCCCGACCCCATGAACCCTGGCTCCTGACTACTTACCAGGACTCCTTAGCAACAGCACTTCTGTTGGGTACCGATGCCTGCTGGCCTCTCTGCTAAGCACTCTACATGGGTTACCTAATTTAATCCTTAGACACCTCTGTGGGGCTGATACAATTATCTTTTTCATTGTGTAGACAAGATAACTAAAGCACAGAGAGGGTCACACGACTAAATGTGTCAAGGCCAGATTCTAAGTGATTTCAGAGCCTGTGCTCGTAATTTACTGCACCCTGCTACCTCTGTGCACTCTCCGCGCGTAGGCTGACACTCTAGGTAAGAAACCAGGTGAACGATACGCTCCAGCCGCAGGGTCCACTGAAGAGTTAGGCAGAACCCCTGACCTCAACATTTGACGGCCACTCTCTTCCTTTCTACTTCCTTTCCCTTCTTTTCCTTTTCTCTTCCTGAACCATTGAGTCCTAAACCCATGAGTGGGGCTGAGTGAGGAGGGCTTCCATGTCGAGGGTGGAGGCACAATGGCCCAGAGTGGGGCGCCAGAGCCCAAGAAGGAGGGCACTCCAGGGAGGCCGCCCAGGTGAGAGGTTGGAGCCGGGCTGAGCAAGGAGCATCCATGCAGGCTGGACTGGATGGGGCCCCAGACAGAGAGGAGGTTTTAGGACTGAGGGGCAAACCAGCACAGCATATCAGCGTCTGAGTGGGGTGCAGAGGGCGTCTGTGGGGAGGGCAGTGGCACTGCTGGGAGAGTGGTTAGTGCAGAGCGGTGATCAAATAAGCAAATACATTAAAGGTAACGTGTGCCAAGAAAGGAAGTTAAAAATGTGAAAAGGCAGAAAATTAGAATAAACCTCGTGGTGTCGGGTTGGAGTCGGAGGTGCCAGTGTGCAGTCGTGCTTAGGGGACTGTGGCCGTGTGGGAGAATTCTGCTTCTTGGAGGGAATCTTGTTTGTTCCAGGGGTGTGGGAAGTCCAGGTGCAGGGAAACTTGCCCATGCATCCTAAGACACGCTGGACCCTCTGGCTCGGCAGTTCCTTTCTGCCCATCGGAGAAGAGGCTGGACAGATGGAGAGAGCACCACGAACATCTCTTCTCAGCTCCAGCGCCAGCCTAGAGAAGTCCACCCGGCATCCCCTCGTGCATGTGGCTGTGTGCTGGTTCCTGAGAGCTGCTTGCAGTTGCAGCCATAGGCCTGTGGCTCCCGAGCCTGGGTGAGCATTTGAACCACCTGCGTCCTGGGTGCCACCCGAGAGCTACCACGTCAGAATCTCCAGGGTGAGGACTGGGAAGCTGTATGCATAACAGTCTCCCTGTTAATTCTCGTCCAGTCAGCCCGTGGGTTATAAATCAGGATTGGGAGCCACTAGCTTAGAAGATGGTAGAGACACTTCATAGCATTTGGATGAAAAAGCCTTCATTCTCAAGAGAAAAGGAAGAGGAGGAGGAGAAAACAACCTGACATAATTACGGCATCTCCCTTTTAAACGTCACTGGCGATGTCCTCTCTAAATTCCTTCCCATCCACCGCGGGTTCTCGTGATGAGTTGGGCATCCCCTAAATGGCAGGGTGGCTCTGGGCTAGAGCACAGAATCATGTGTTTCGAATGGAGGAAAAGCGGAGTGGACAATTTAAAAATTCCACATGGTCTTGGCAGTCTTCATACAACCATTCCACATCATTAGCAGAATTCAGCTCTGCCACCTAAAACATTCGCCCATCCCTAAGGAAGTCCCTATCCTAAGCCTACAGAAATCTAATTGGCTGCATCAAAGGGAATGGCCCCTTTTCCAACAAATGCCACCCAGATTTGCATCCACAGTTATCTGTCAACCGTCACTATTTGTCAAGAACTTCACTAAGAGCTTCAGATATGCAAAGACAGGATGGGAGACGGTCTTTATGGCTCACAGCACGCTCAGCATGAAGAGGAGCAAGGTAAGTGCTGGAACGGAGCTGAGAAGGCAGAGGCGTGCCCGTGAGACAGCAAACAAGCAATCCAAGTCGGCCACAGAAGGGGGCACCGCACGGGACTTTCCTGTGCGTCTTTGAGAAAGAAAGAACGCAGAATCAAGAAACCGAGGGCCGGAGACACGTTTGTGCCTCTGGGAGGTGCTGCCACCACAGCACGGCATAAAAGATACGGAGACATCACTCGGGCTGCCCTGGGCCAAAGACACGTGCCATTCCCATCTCTTCTACCTCCATTTTGCTTCTAATTGGGGTTTTGCTGGAGACGATGCCTTAACCTGAAAGAATGAGTCTTGCTGTTTTACTTCATGAGTTTTAAAAAAATAAAAATAAATAAATAAATAAATAAATAAAAGAACGAGTCCCCTGCTCCCAGACAGGGCAGTGGAGGCACAGGTCACTAGACACGCAAGCCTGTGACACACCTCAAGTGCCAGCACGTTCTCCGTGCATTCGACAGTCCCACCGAGCGTGGGATCAAGATGTTTGAGTTCCAGCCCTTGCTCTGCCACTCGTTTGCTGCGTGGGTTTAGACAGACCACTTGACTTCTGTGGTCTGTCTGTCAGTGGAGATCGTAGCACCTACCCCGCCTACCTCGCAGGGTTTCTGTGGATGAGGCAACGTGCAAAGTGCTTTGTCAACTGTAAAGTGCTGATGAAACATAATGAACCATTGTTACTATTCTAGGAAGGCACAGACCTCCTCCTGTTATTCTAGGAAGCCACAGATTCCCGCCTCTTGCCCTTTGCAGACTGACCACACTCCTTGTTTCCAGGGGACACGCATGGTCTCACTGCCCCATCTGTCTGAGTCAACCACGGAGAGGCATCTCAGACTCCCTTCCCCAGCCCCTCACCCAGAACACTTCAGCCTCACACCCCTTAGGCCACCGCACATAGGGAAAACACCTGGGCATATGGTTCGTATTTTCTTCTTGTCAAAACCACAGAGACAGCCAAACTGCAATAGAAAGAAAGTCCTACTCCGTGAATTTCATTTTGGCCACTCCTTTGTTAGTGGTTGGTGCTGCGCCTACTGCTGAACTATTATTCATTCAACTATTACGATCTTGTTTTCCATAAGTCGTTTTTCTTATATTCCATCCAGAACCGACTTGCTCAGAGCCCAGGACTGCTAACAACAGCGGGGCCAACCCAGAGACCTAGATAAGGGAGAACAAACACCCAGGTGCTGAATGGGAACAGGTCAGTTCTCATCCATCTCCCCTCTTAGTCCCCATGACTGAGCTTCTCTCTTTGTCCCCAAGAGATCATGGATTGTGAAACACCTTAATGGGGAAAACAGCCACAGGGCACCGGCTTAGCGGGACCGTATCCAAAATCATTATGTCATGAAAAGTTTCTTTCCCCAGGTACAGACGGGCTGTTCTCCAGCAATTATCCCAAATAACTTTTTATAGGGAAATGGGGCTGAGGAGGAGGGAGAGAGACAAGAATTTATAGCCAGGGAGAGGCACAATTCCCCAATTCATCTCCCTTGGCTCTGGGTCATCTCACGTTGATAGAGACGCTGTGCCCTCCTCCAGCCCGCCCTACACCACCCCCTTTTACTCATTAGGAGGGAATGTTGACGTGCTAATCGCTAAGCTGGCTCTTATCATATTTCACAAAGCCTGGAGTAAGCCCTTTAAAGTTGGGACTGAAAACAATTTTATCTCTGTATAGGATAAGCAGCGGCTGAGCTACCCAGGAGGGGTGATTACACGGGGAGAGGATGGTGTGATGGAGTGGGATGAGCACTGCTCTGGGAGTTCTAGTCCCAGCTCTGTCATGAAATAACAGGTCCCTTATAGAATCTGGATACAGCACCGAAATGGTCCTCCGGGTCTCATCCAGTTGACAAAGCCAATGAGTCTCTAAAAGGACTGTGCTGAGCCACTGTCAGTCTGCCTGGGCTGAACGGAGGCAGTTTACACGTGGTGGAACCTAAAACATGTTCTAGGGCCGGAATTTCCTCACTCTTCCTAGAGGAGAGGTCAGGAAGGTGACTGGGGGTGGCATGGAGGAGGGGTTGGTGTCTGGGGGTGGGGAGAGGCAGCTGCAGAGGACAGGAGACTGTCATTTTCTGTAGATGACTTGGGAGACAACCAGCCCAGGGATTGGCCACCCAGTTTGGGGGCCGGTTCAAATGGCCTGGAACTAACCAGTCAGAAACCTGAGGAAGGGGTGGAATCTCAAGAATGAAGTCACCACCCACTCACCTGTAACAGGAGCACCAGCAGCAGCAATGCGTCCTGAGAGATCCGAGTGGGGATAGCGCCCGGGTGCAGGGCAACCGCCCTGAGAAAGCGTAAGAGCCGGCACAGAAGCTTCTTTTGACTGCCTCGCCCACATGGAGATCGTCAAGTTTCAGTGGATTCCAGCTTACTGTATTTGATACTAGGTTAGTTTTGTTAATATTGTTAGGACTTTATAAATACAAAACTTGAGAGGCAAGGATATAATCACTGAGTATTTAGCCATGCAGACTATAGCTTTTATAATCTTCTAACACATGGCCAAGTCCTTCTGGGGATAGTGTCTATGGCAATGGGGAATTCCCATGACTAACTTGATCTGGCCTCCCCATAAGATATTAGCATTAATGCCTATGTTGATATGATATAGATATCGTTAATAAGTTTCCTGGTTTCAACACTCCAGCAAGAACAGGGGAAGTCCCAGGAATAGAGCAAAGTTCAGTTGCTTAACTTCTCACTCTTATATTGTTCTTCAAATATCCCTTCAGGCATCTACGGCTGGAGGAAACAGATTTTCTCCCAGGGCCCCTCAGAGGGCCTTCCATAGCAAATGGAAGGATCAGGCCTCCTTCGGGAGGCCAGAGATCTGCAGACCAGAACCTAGAGGCTATTGAGTCAAAACTGGTGGGTTCGGTTCCAAGAATAGCACTAATATTTTAATGTATATTTCCTACAAACAAGGACATTCTCTGACATATAATACAATATTAAATCAGGACATTAACTCATATATGTTACTATCGTCTAATCCCCACATCCATTCCGGTTTTGCTAATTGTCCCGATAACGTCTAGGACTCCACGTTGCATTTAGTTGTTGTGTCTCCTCAGTCTTCTTTAACCTGGAACATTTCCTCCATCTGTCCTTGACTTTCAAGGCCATGGCACCTTTGAGGGTTATGACAGTTATTTGGTAAGATGTTCCTTCATTTGAGTTTGCTGCATGTTTTCTTGGGATTAGATTCAAATCATACATTTTTGGCAGGAGATCCACAGACGCAATGCTATACTCTCGTTGCATTCTGTTTGATGGCAGGCGATTGTAGGGTGCCTAATGTCACCTACTGTGAACCCGGATCAGTTGACCGAGCTGCTGTCTGCCAGGCTTCCCCATTATAAACTTGCTCTTTTCCTCCTTGTAGGTATAAGACTATTTGAGACTCAGAAAATACACCAATCCTCATCCGACTTTCCCCCATTAGTCCTAACATTCTTTGATGTTTCTTGGATGATTTAACTACTATGATGGTTGCCAAATGGTGATTTTCTAGTTTCATCATTACTTCTAAGTATATTATTTTGCATTCTCCTATAAGGAAAAGCTTTCCTTTTTCTACAGGTAAGTATTCACTTACATGTATTTTTAATGACCTGCAATACAATATTATATCAGGACATTAACTCACGTATGTTACTATCATCTAATCCCCACATTCATTCCGGTTTTGCTAATTGCCCGATAACGTCTAGGACTCCACATTGCATTTAGTTGTCACGTCTCCTCAGTCCTCTTTAACTTGGAACATTTCCTCCATCTGTCCTTGACTTTCAAGGTCATGGCACCTTTGAGGTTCATATGAATCCAGATTCAATAGAAATCCAGATTCGTGGATGCTATTGATTCAATGAGTTAGAACACCCATTACCAAGATTATTTGTTTTCATGTCTAAATGATACCAGATTTGATCACTGGGAGCCCCTTTAAGCTAGTTCTTGAGTGTGTTTGACATGTCTCCATCAATCTTTGAGCACTTCCTGACTTTGCATATGACGAAACATTCCAGCCTCTTCTTGTACTTTCCCTGCCACACCCATGGAATCAGCCACTTCTCCAGAGAGTCCTGGCTCCTTTTAGTGGAGAATAGTATTTGAAACTACGATCTGAGCACTAAGTCTGTTTATTGCTGTTGGGATTTCCCTGCTCCCAAGCCCTCTCAGTGGAGAGGACACACACACACACATACACACACACACGCACTCTTAATGTATTGTGACAGAAAGCAGATCAGTGGTTGTCTGGGGCTAGGGGTGGGACAGAGAAATTGCAAATGCAAGAGCTACAAGGAAACTTTTGGGGTGATAGAGATATTCATATATCAAGACTTATCAAAATGTACATTTTAAATATATGCAGTTCATTGTATGTAAATTATATGTCAGTGAAGCTGATAAAATTTTTGACATCCCTGGATTTATCACCACACAACGAAAATAATACTCTATGGTTGTCTAACACTGTGGCTTCTGAAGTATTGTTTAAAGAAAAATAATGAGAAGAATTTTAAAATCAAGAAATTCTTCTCAGGTTTACTAAATACAAAGTAGGAATGATTTTTAAAACTCTCTAAATAATTTTATTAAATTAAGATATGAAGTTTAGATTTTGCTTCTTTTTTTTTCGAATTTTTTTATCAAGTATGTTTAGTCCAGGAGCAGTGGCTAATGCCTGTAACCCTGGGTCACTTGACGCCAGGAGTTCAAGACCACCCTGTGCAACATAGAAAACCTCATCTCTACCACCCCCAAATTAAAAATTAGCTGGGTGTGATGGCATGCACCTATAGTCCCAACTACTTTGGACGCTGAGGTGGGAGGACTGCTTAAGCCTGGGAATGCAGGGCTGCAGTGAGCTATGTTTGCACCACTGCACTCCAGCCTGAGTGACAGAGCGAGATCCTCTAAAAAAATGTTTAATAAAAGGGACTGTGATCTGAAAACAAATGCTTACTCTAAATATAAGGGAATTCTCCAAAACAATGATAATGAGTAAAATCAATAATAAGTAGAGTCATTTGCATGCATGAAAAACATTTAACAATTTCTTTTGTAAACTTTGTGACAAAAAATTTTTAAGGCCAGGTGCAGTGGCTCACCACTATAATCTTAGCAGATTGGGAGGCTGAGGCGGGAGGATCAGGAGCAGAGTGAAATGAAATAGAAAGCGAAGGGGGAAAAAAAAGGATGAATGAAACAAAAAGTTGGTTCTCTGAAAAGGTAAATAAAATTGATACACCTCTAGCTAGATTAACTAGAAATAGAAGAGAAAGAACCCAAATAAGCTCAATCAGAAATGAAAAAGGAAATATTGCAACTGACGCCACAGAAATACAAAATATCGCATTGTTGGTCAATCAGTCATTACATGTACACAGTGACATGCTGGTGCACTTTTTTAAATTAAGAAATTTCATTTTTTAGAGCAATTTTAAGTTTACAGAAAAGATTGAGCAAAAAGCACTGAGAGTTCCCATATACTCCCTGTCCCCCGGCTCCCCACAATTTCCCCTATTGTTGACATCTTGCATGAATGTGATGCTGATAAGCCAATATTGATACATTATTATTGACTAAAATCCATGGTTTACATTAGGGCTCACTGCTGCTGTTGTACAACTCTATGGGTTTTGACAAATGCGTAATGTCAGGTGTCCACCATGACGGTATCATACAGAATAGCTTCGCTGCCCTAAAAATCCCCTGTGCTCCACCTGTTTATCTCTCTCCACCTCCCCACAGTCCCTAGAAACCACTGATGTTTATGCTTTCCCAAAGTTTTGCTTTTTCCAGAATGTCAGATAGTCGGAATCGGACAGTATGAAGCCTTGTCAAATTTGCTTCTTTCACTTAGCGGTATGCATTTAAGTTTCTCCATGTCTTTTCGTGGCTTGATAGCTCATTTCTCTTTATCACTGAATAATATTCCATTGTATGATTGTATCACAGTTTGTTTATCCGCTCATCTATTGAAGGGCACTTTCGTTGCCTCTGGTTTTCAGCAATTATGAATAAAGCTGCTGTAAACATTTATGTGCAGGTTTTTGTGCGGACATGTTTTCGAGTGCTTCAGGAAAATACCAAGGAAGAAAATTGCTGCGGTGTATGTATGGTACGAGTGTGTTTGGTTTTATCAGAAACTTCCCAATTGCCTTCCGAAGTGACTGCACCATTTTGAACTCCCACCACCGATGAACGAGTTCCACATCCTCGCCGGCATTTGGTGTTGCCAGTATTGGATTTTAGTCATTCTTATAGATGTGCAGTGATATCTCGCTGTTGTTTTGCTGATAAATGTTTTAAACTGGCTCTCCAGCAAAGGGAAAGTCCTGATTTGTTTGCTGAGTTTTGTGGTATAAATACCCCACCATGGGGATGTAAATTGGCCATTACAGAAAACAGTGTGGAAGTTCCCCAAAAAATTAAAAGTAGGGCCAGACGCGGTGGCTCACACCTGTAATCCTAGCTCTCTGGGAGGCCGAGGCGGGCGGATCGTTTGAGCTCAGGAGTTCGAAACCAGCCTGAGCAAGAGCGAGACCCCGTCTCTACTAAAAATAGAAAGAAATTAATTGGACAACTAAAAATATATAGAAAAAATTGGCCGGGCACATGCCTGCAGTCCCAGCTACTTAGGAGGCTGAGGCAGAAGGATTGCTTTAGCCCAGGAGTTTGAGGTTGCTGTGAGCGAGGATGACGCCACGGCACTCTAGCCTGGGCAACACGGTGAGACTCTGTCTCAAAAAAAAAAAAAAAAAAATAATAATATTTATTGGATGTTGGGCAGGGGGGAGGGGAGAGGGGGGAAGGGGACGGGTATATGCATACACGAAGAGTACGATGCACACCCTCCGGAGGAAGGATGGGCTTGAAGCTCGGACTTGGAGGGGAGGGGGGCCAAGGGCAACATACATAACCTAAACATCTGTACCTCCATAATATGCTGAAATAAACACACACACACACACACACAAACAGGTCATAAGTTTTAAATCATCTTTTTGTCCAGCATATCCATCCTGTATATGCTATGCTTGGGTTAGTCACTTAGTAATTGTCTTGTTTACCACAATGAAAAAACATAGTACATTATATATAGGGTTCAGTATTATATGTGGTTTTGAGTATTCCCTGGGAGTCTTTGAATATATCACCATGAATAAGAAGAGACTACTGTATTTTATTTACCCATAATTTTATTTTCCGTGTTCTTTGGAAACAAATTCTCTTAGTTTTACTTCATTTGAATATTTGTTGAATTCCCCTTCATTGTTGAAATGTGTTTTCACTCTGTAGAAGACTCTAGGTTGACAGTTTGTTTTCGTTTTTGTTATTTAGTTTTTTGTACTTGAAAAAATATTGCGTCACTCCTTACTACCTTCTATGATAAGGTATTCTTTTGTTCTAGCTGTTTTTAATATTTTTTTCTTTGTCTTTAACTTTCAAACATTTATTATATTATGATATGTCTTGGCATGGATTTCTTTGGGTTTATCCTGTTTGGGATTAACTTATCTTCTTAACTATAAAGTTTAATGTCCCTTGCCATATGTGAGAAGTATGTAGCCATGATTTCTTCCAGTACTTTCTTATCTTTATCACGTTTCTTATTTTCTGGGACTCTGATGGCAAGAATATTATATCTTTTTCTATAGTCTCACAGACCTCTGAGGGTTGGTTTATTTATTTGTGTGTATATCCTCTTTGTTTTCAGATTTCTTAAATGTAAGATAAGAAAATCCATTAGACATTATCTCCTATGAAGTGCAAATAGAACTTAAAAAATAGGACACTATGGGGCTCTGTGGTGACCAATATTTATGTAGTTATAATGTGATAAATGCTGTTATAGATCAAAACTTTTATATTAACCAATATTCAAAAGGCAGCAAATTTTATTATGGCTATTGAATAGAATATAAATATTGTCAGCCTTCCTTGTTAATTGTTGAGTGTAAACTCCATGAGAAAAGGAACTATTTTATTAACCATGCCCATCATCTGAATGTGTGATATTGTCTGGTAGGCAATAGGCATACACCAAATATTCATTATTCAACTGACAAACACAGTAATTTAGAACTTACTATGTAGTTTCATATCCCTAAAATATTTTCTTCCAAGTTATTTGCTTTCCTTATCTAGGTTGAGTTTTGATGGGATAGTAGGTAAGATAAAGAAGGGAGAGAGTTGGAGAAAAAGATTGGCTGAAAAGCTGCAGTGTGGGAAAGCAAAGAGAAGGTAAAAAGAGAAACATGCTACAAATGAAAATGAAGAGATATTCTAAGCCACCAGGATTAGAGACTAATACTAAGTCTTCTCCAAAACAAAATGAAACAGGATCCATTGGCCCTTTCTGTTTATTGTCTTTCAACATCAGCATTGAAATATAGTTTAATATTGCTATGTAGAAGCTAATTAATTGGACTGATGTCTTCATATCTTCATTCCTGTTCACTGTTGTCATTTATATTGTACATTAACACTTCCTTTAGAGTGACCATGTGAAGGGAGTGGAGGTGAAATTTAAGCCAAGCAATTTGCTTCCTGTTGACAGATTTTGTAATATGATTGATGGGGGCAGAAGGTGAAACTATCTGGTAAAATGAGTTTTTTACATTATCTATGTATTTCATATATCAATGCCAGTATTTCTTAAACTGCAGGTCAAGACTCTAGAGGGAAGGGTTACAATATAATTTAAAGACTTTCGTGTATGAGAGCTATTTGGAGGTAGACATTGTGGGCTATGTTGTATCAGTCTTCTTTTCTTCTTCTGTTCTCAATACATCCTCCCTCTTAACCTAGTAAAATTTGTTATTCTGCCAATAAGAGGATATAAAATCTATAATTCATATTATTGATAGTATAAACACTTTAAAAGCAAACATTTGAGAGGGTTGAAATCATTGCTCTGTACAATACTGTTTGTAATACATTGCACAATTCCTTGCATAAAATTAATATCTATGAAATGATTCACTTTCCATTTATTCACGAGTGGAAAAGTAATAAAAATGTGGAATAGACATTACCTATTGTATTAATTAATATGACACAAAAATTAACAGTTATTTTATAGAAGAAAAATAAACTGAAAACTGACAGAAAAAAATATTACAACTTTATAAAAATATTTTGAATTCTTGAGTAGTATAATATTAAATCCAAAATTAATCAGATTTTCCAGGGTCTCCTTTACACTTTATAGTTGACTTCAGGACTCAATTATACTATTGTGTCCTGTATTTCCATTTCCTTTTGCATCATCTTTCTCTATTTTGCCTAAGAAAAAGTCTTTTAATTTGCAGACCATGGAAATTTTTATTACTGCCTAAAATTTTACTGCTTGATTGTACTCACATCGAGTCAAGTAACTTTAGTTGAAAATTGAACCCATGTAAAGTTTTTTCTTTTTAGTACATGAATATATGAAATAATAAAATAAAATCTAAATGTTTTTTATGTAAACATTACCAAAATTAAATGCTATGATGATAAAATTTTAAAATATTTTTTGCAAGTGCTTTTATTGTTATTGACTAGCAATCCAACTCAGAGTCTCATGAGTAAATAATATCTGCAGGCATACATTCTACTTTCCTATTAGCCATCACTAAAATGAAAAAAAAAGTGCATTCCCAAAATTCCAGTCAGATACTCTTCTGGAAAATATGTTTCAATATTTTAATATCAGTATTCATGGAAAATTTGCCGGCATGTGTTTGAAATCCGACTCAAACTCTCTTACGAGGGGATTCATTGGCTAATATAACCAAACTGCTAGGGGATGAGTGTATTTAAAATGACTGACAATTTGAAGCTGTGATGCACACTACCACATTTTTTTCAACTTACCTTCTGGTATCACTTCGCTTCTCACACATTGCTTTCTTCACAAAATCAGAACTATGACATAAGATTGCACTTTCCCACCTCCTTATAATTTTGTAAGAAAGAAGAGCTGCAACCTTCCTTTTTCAAATCTTGGGAAAAGGTTCACACTGGAAGGATCTGGATTAACATTTATGACAAGATAGAAGGTGGAAGTTTTCCTTTAGGATCAGGAGCAAGTCAGAGATGCCCATTCTCACCACTTCTATTCAACATAGCACTGGAGGTCCTACCCAGAACATTTAGGCAAGAAAAATAAATAAAATGCACCCCAATTTGATAGAAAGAAGTAAAATTATCTCTATTTATAGATGACATGATCTTATATGTAGAAAACCCTAAAGATTCAACAAAAATATCTGTCATAAATAATAAAAAAATCAAGTAAAGTTGCAGGATAAAAAATCAATATACAAAAATCAGTTGCATTTCTATACACTAATAATGAACAATCTGAAATGGAAATTAAGAAAGCCCCATACTGTTACAGCAGCAGAAAATGTACTAAGACAAGGTAAAAAAATTGTACAGTAAAAACTACAAAATATTTCTGAAATAAATTTAAAAAGACATCCCATGTTCATGGAGTATAAGATTTTGTACTGTTAAAATGTCCATACTACCCAAATTGATCTTTACATTCAATGTGATCCCTATGAAAATTTTATTCACACTTTTTTGCAGAAATAGAAAAAATTTCTAAAATTCCTATGGACTCTCAAATGACCCCAACTGACCACAACAATAGTGATAATAAAGAAAAAAGCTGGAGGCCTGTTACTTCATCATTTTAAAACATATTACAAAGCTATAGTAATAATACAACATGGTGCTAATAAAAAGACAGATACATAGACCAATGCAACATAATAGAGAGCCCAGAAATAAACCATCATGTATATTGTCAAATGATTTTCCAGATGGGTGTCATGACTACGTAATAGGCAAAGAATAGCCTCTTCAACAAATAATATTAGGAATACTGGATATCTACATGCAAAAGGACAAAGATGGACCCTTGTCTAAACCATATACAAAAATTAACTCAAAATAGATTAAAGAAAGACCTAAAAGTAAGACCTGCAAGCGTAAAAGTCTTAGGGAAAAAGCTTTAAGATTTTTGAATGGTCAATGATTTCTTTTTCTTTTTTTTCAGCATATTATGGGGGTACAGATGTTTAGGTTATGTATGTTGCCCTTGCCCCCTCTCTCCCCGCCAAGTCCGAGTTTCAAATATGTCCATCCTTCGGGTGATGCGCATTGCACTCTTTGTGTATGCAAATACCCGTCCCCTCCTGCCTCCTCCCCCCCCCCCCCCGCCCCCCCCCCCGCCCCCCCCCCCCCCCGCCCCGCCCCCCCCCCCCCCCCCCCCCCCCCCCCCGGGCGGCCGGGCAGGGCTATTCCCATACACAAAGAGTGCAATGCACACCACCCGGAGGATGGACATATTTGAAACTCAGACTTAGGGGGGAAGGGGGGGCAAGGGCAACATATGTAACCTAAACATCTGTACCCCCATAA
>CAUYRB010043795.1:0-10014 GCA_963574695.1 Propithecus perrieri
CTTGTGTATACAAATACCCGTCCCCACCAACCCGCACACCCCCCCAACCCCCCCCCCACCCCCAAACCCCCCAAAACAAAAAGTTTTTTTTTTAATTTGGCATTTTTTGTTTTTTTTTTAAAAAAAAAAAAAAATTATCAAATATTAATAATTATTTTTTTTGTTTGTGGGGGGGGGGGGGGGGGGGGGGGGGTGTGATGGGAGGAGGGGATGGGTATTTGTATACACAGGGAGTGCAATGCGCACCACCCGAAGGATGGACATATTTGAAACATGGACTTGGGGGGGGGACCAAGGGCAACATACGTAACCTAAACATTTGTACCCCCATAATATACTGAAATAAAAGAAAAAGGAAAAAAAAAAGAAAAGAAATAAATGTATAACCATTCAAGTCAAAAAATAAAGAAAGAAGGAATGATATCACTAAAACCTGACTGTTTTGCAATCTATCTTGAAATAATGAATCTAAGCACTGAGCACTGCATGGTGCTGAGACATTGTTACTTGAGTATTTCAAAATAACAAAAGAAACAAGTCCACTGTTATGTGCCTCCTCATGGAATTACATACACCTCAACATCTATGAAATATTCTCTTACTTATTTCAGAATATTACAGGGGTACAAGTATTTAAGTTACATGATTTGCTTTTGTGCAGTTTGAGTCAAAGTTATATATGTGCCCGTCACCAAGGTAGTGTGCATTGTACTCATTAGGTGTGAATTTACCTGTCCCCTCTGCCCCCCTCCCACCTGCTTGGTTTCCATTGAGTTTTACTACTATATGGGCACATGGATGTTGATCAATTAGTTCCAATTTAATAGTGAGTACATGTGGTGTTTGTTTTTCCATTCTTGCAATACTTTGGTTAGAATGGTCTCCTGTTCTATCCAGGTTGTTACAAAAGGTTCACCATTTTTTTATGGCTGAGTAGAACTCCATGGTATACATATACCATATTTTATTAATCCACTCATGTATTGATGGGCACTTGGGTTGTTTCCACATCTTTGCAATTGTGAATTGTGCTGCTATAAACACTCTAGTGCAGATGTCTTTTTTATAGAATGTCATTTGTTCTTTTGGGTAGATGTCCAATAACGGGATCGCTGGATCAAATGGTAGTTCTACTTGTGGCTCTTTGAGGTATCTCCATATTACTTTCCACAGAGGTTGCACTGGTTTGCAGTCCCACCAGCAGTGTATGAGTGTTCCTATCTCTCCACATCCACACCAACATTTATTGTGTTGAGACTTTTTGATAAAAGCCATTTCTCACTGAGGATAAGTGATATCTCATTCTGGTTTTGATTTGCATTTCCCTGGTGATTAAAAATGTTGAGCATTTTTTTCATATGTTTGTTAGCCATTGAGTTATCTTCTTTTGAAAAGTTTCTGCTCATGTCCTTTGTCCACTTTTTGATAGGGTTGTTTGATTTTTTTCTTGCTGATTTTCCTGAGTTCTACATAGATTCTAGTTATTAGCCCTTTATTGGATGTGTAACATGCGAATATTTTCTCCCATTCTGTAACTCTCATAGACATTGGCCTAGGCAAAGAATTTATGAAGAAGACCCCGAAGCAACAACAAAAATAAATAAATGGGACCCGATCAAATTAAAAAGCTTCTGCACAGCCAAGGAAACTATCAGGAGAGCAAACATTTCCTGCATTGTTTCTGTGTTGTTTCTATTTTGTCTTCTATTTCATTGAACTTCCTTACAATCTATGATCAAAATTCTTCATCTGTCATTTTAATCTTTTCATTTAGGTGGGTATCCATTGGTAAGGAGTTATTATTTTCTTTTCGGAGTATCCTTTTGTTTTGATTTTTCATATTTCCAGAGTTCTTTCACTGGTTCCTTCTTATCTGGCATCTCAATCAAGAGCTGAGGGTGCAAGGGCTGGCTTATGGATCTGTCTCCAAGTCCCCATAGAACAGTCCCTGACTATGCCAGGGAGAGGAGTGCTGATTCTGAGTTGCCTTTGGGGTGTTTTAGCAGGTTTGATGAACCTCTCAGGTTATGCTGCTGCTGTGGCTATGCTCTCCATGGCTTGCTCGGCAAGGCAGAGAAACAGGCTTCTCAGCACTGAGCACTCTCACACTTGCTATGGGAGGAGGGCCATGGTCTCCCTGCACCACTCTAGTGATACGGGAGCACTGAGTCCTGCTCACCTGTCCAAGCTGCCAGTGGGAGATCCCGCCAAACACTACTGCATCGGGTTCACTCTCATTGGCAGGTTCAGCTGGGAATACGCCCCCACCCCAGAGTAACAGGCTTCTCAGCACAGAGCACTCCTGTGGTTGCTATAGGGGGGAGGGGCTGTGACTACAAGCTGGGTTAAGACAAAATTACTTTCTGTGATGCCAGGAATGGAGGAGGTGGAGAGGAGGAGCCATCTACCTGTAAGAATTCTCTCTGTTCTCTCCTGGTGGGTGAGAGTTTTGTGACCTGCTGCTTGCCTGAGTCACCCACATGGGGGAAGGGAGTCCCCCTTACCCTTTCACTGGGCTTTGGGCCTCTCTGGATTTGGCCTGCATCACTGTCTTCTCTTCTTTTTCTTCCTTTTTCTCAGCTTTGCAGCTCTTCTTTGTGGGTTCCCTAGACACCTATTCTGTCTCTCCCTGTGGTCCACACCCGAGCTGCAATTGTTCTCCACTCTTCTCAATCTAATTTTCTACCCTTCAGCTGGGACAGTGGGACAAGCTGTGTCTCTAGTTGGCCATCTTGTCTCTGTGAAGTATTCTTGACAAAAATAAAACCTGAGTTCAATTTAGTCTCTATTCTCTGGAACTAATGCCAGCTTATATTAAATACAGTGAAAATAACACTATAGATTGCAATCAGCTGAATTTACATTTTTGGAAAATCTACAGGACAAACGACCCAGTTTCTTTAACAAATACATGAATAGCTAAGCAAAGGGGAAAAAAAGTAGGGATGATAGTGGCGTGGGGGCTATGGATTATGTCAGATTTAATTCATAAATCAACCAAGTATAGTGTTTGGATCATATTAGGATCTTGATTTAAACAAAAATAGAAGAATATAAGAAACCTGGGAGAAAATTGAACACTGACTAGTAATTTGATAACACTGAAATTATTTTCGTGTGTGATACTTTGTTTCTGTTTTACAAAAGTCCTTATCTTTAGAGATATGTATGGAAAAAATAAATTAACATTATGTCTATGGTTAGCTTTAAAATAATGGAGAATGGGGGTAAAGGGGAGTAGATAAAAGTATAGATGGAACAAGAGTTGAGTTGATAATTGTTGATAATTGAGTTGATAATTTTTGGAGTTAATAATTGTTGGAGCTGGGTGATGGATATACGGGGATTTAGTATATTTTCTTTACACTCTGTGTGTTTGTGCCTGTTTACAAATTTCCGTAATTAAAAGTTAAAAAAGCACTATGGATTCTGACTACATGGATACAATCATGACTCTGCTACTTCCTACTTACTTAACTACTTAAATAAGCTGCTATTTTATTTTGCCATGTCTTAGTTTCCCTATGTGTTAAATAGGGATAATGATAGTAACTATCTCATATAATTATCATGAGGATTGTATGAGGTAATGCATGTATAACACTCAGAAGAGTGCCTGGCAAAGATAGTGCCTTCAGTAACTGGTGTTATTTATGGTCCTTATTATGAATTTCAATTGCCTTGCTGATCATTTTTCCTTTCCTGGATGGGGCTGCAGCCCTAGCTTAGGAACTGTACTGAGATTCCCTAAGGGCTCTCTGGAAGCTATGGATGCTAGTGGGGCTCATTCTAATATCAACATGCATCTACATCAATTATTTCTTTTGTGAGTATTATATGCCCGTTACTGTGCTGGATTTGGTAATTAAATCAGTTTCAGTAGATATTGGTATGTATATTGATGTGAGAATACATCAGAACTTGTGTAGCTGCTTCAATCCTCTGAGTCTCAGTTTCTTCATCTGCGAAATTTGATACTAATAATAAAAGCTAAATGAATATGGATCTTGCTTTGGGATGATATATACATAGTATATGACAAACATTTGGATAATAACTTTTTCATAGAATAGTTGAGAAGACAGGAAGAAAAGAGCTGAATGTTTATTGAGTGCTTACTAGGAGCCATGCATTTTCTAGGTTACTTAGTGGTATATTCACATTTATTTTTCACAACATAGTGAAAAATGCACTATACTTTTACATTTTATGGATAAAAAAACTGTAACTAACGTAAATTAAGTACATTTTCTAAAGTTCCAAAGCTCTTATTTAAAGAGCCAGGATATTAAACCAAGCTTTCTGTTGTCTGTTCCTCCATCTGAGTATTAAATGAGGTGAGGATGTAAAAATGCTTTAGGATCTGTACTTTATAAACATAATATATTATCATAATTAAGGGAAACAAAACAAACACAGAAAACAATTAGAAAATAATGTATTTTTAAACCAAATGACACTGACATTATAGCAAGCACAGTTGGTCTTCAAGGCAGGAATCATGCATTGACTGGTGTGAGATGGACTGTGGAAGGCTCCATCATGGGGACAGGACTTGAGTAGGACTTGAACAGAGAGCATTCGATGGGAGGGAAACCCAGGGGTGGAGAATGGTATGAATTTTTTCCCATTTATTTTCAGGTGACATGTAATAATTATACATATTTATGGGATGTGATATTTTGATATGTGAACACAATGTGTAATGATCGATCCGGATAATTAACATATCCATCACTTCAATCATTTTTTATTTATTTGATTATGGACAGTCACATTCTTCTCTTCTAGTTTTTTTAAAATATACAGTAGATTATAGTTAATCATTTTCACCCTGCAGTGCTGCAGAACACCAGAACTCGTTTCTCCCATCTAGCTGTATTTCTATATTCTGTATCTGTTAACCAATGTCTCCTTATCTTCCCCTATTCTCTACCTTTAACAAGTCTCTTATACCCACAACTCTGCTCTCCACTTCCGTTAATTCAAATGTGTTTTAGTTCCCACAGTTGAGTGAGAACATACAGTATTTGTCTTTCTGTGCCTGACTTATTTGCTTAACATTATATCCTCCAGGCTTATCCATGTTCCTGCAAATGACAGAATTTCATTCTTTTTTATGGCCAAATGGTATTCCATTGTGTATATATACCACATTTTCTTAATTCATTCATCTGCTGATGGACATTTAGGTTGATTCCATATCTTAGCTATTGTGGAATAGAGCTGCATTAAACATGGGATTGCTAGATTGTATGGTAGTTCTATTTTTAGTTTTTTGAGAAACCTGCACACTGTTTTCCATAATGGCTGTACTAATTTACATTCTAACTTACATTTACATACTAATTTACATTTACCAACATTGCATAAGGGTAACCTTTTCTCCACATCCTTGCCAGCATTTGCTACTTTTTGTCTTTTTGGTAGTAGCCATTCTAACCGGGGCAAGATGGTATCTTCTTGCAGTTTTGATTTGCATTTCCCTGAGGATTAGTGATGTTGAGTGTTTTTTCATTTACCTGTTGGTCATTTGCATGTCTTTTTTGAGAAATGTCTGTTCAGATCTTCTGCCAGTTTTTAATCAGATTATTTTGTTGTCGTTGTTGTTGAGTTGAGTTCCTTATATATTCTGGATATTAGTCCCTTGTCAGATGAATAGCTTGTAAATATCTTCTCCCATTCCACAGGTTGTCTCTTCACTGTGTTGAATTTTTCCTCTGCTGTGCAGAAGATTTTAGTCTATTTTTACTTTTGTTGCCTGTGCTTTTGAAGTTTTAGTCATAAAATCTTTCTTTGCCCAGACCAATGTCCTTAAGCTTCTCCCCTGTTTTCTTCTTGTAGTTTTATAGTTTCCAGTTTTACTTTACTTGTTTAATCCATTTTGAGCTGATTTTTGTATATGGTGATAGATAGGAGTCCAGTTTTATTCTTCTACTTATGGATATGCAATTTTCCCAAAAACATTTATTGAGGGTGCCCTCTCCCCAGTGTATGTTCTTAGTACTTTTATTGAAAATTACTTGACTATAAATACGTGGATTTATTTCTAGGATCCCTGTTCTGTTCCATTAGTCTATGTGTCTGTTTTTATACCAATACCATCCTGTTTTGCTTACTGTAGCTTTGTAGTATATTTTGATGTCAGGTAGTGTAATGCTTCCAGCTTTGTTATTTTTGCTAAAAGTGGCATGATTAAAGGCATACAGGAAGATGCAAGTGCTGGAACACGCAGGGTATCGGGAAAAAATAACTAGATAGGTCAACTAGGCCTGGTTCCAAATAATAAAATAAATTTTTAGACTGCTTCTTAAAAACCACACTTGTGATTATCTTTCCTTGTGACTTAGAATTATGATACACTTGAGTGACCACTAAGATTATGTTGACTTCTTTGAGTGGGAAATAATTTTCCTAATGAGTATTGGTACACTTGGTCCTGTGGGCCTTATTGGGATAAACATCTGTGCAGCCATAATAGTGGTCAGCAAAAATTATATTTACTGTAAAGCTTATAGAATCTGTCCTTTAACAAAGCATTCTTTACCAATGACACCAAGAAAAGGATAGAAACAAAACTATTTCATACTGAATTTTTCTATGCTTTCAAAACACAAAATATGTATTTTATTTGAAAAATGCCAAAAATAAAGGCAAATATATTTTGTGAAAAATGTCCAAAGAGCTTATCTTTTCTATTTCACATATCATATCCCATCCTTGTCATACTCCATCCTTATTTAATATGTTTCTCTCTTTAAATAAACTTTTAGTGATTTGAGGATCTTTTGCACCTCTGTAAAGATACATGGATTACTCCAATTTTGGATTTTAGTTTGATATACTTATAAATCCTTGTATGTAGTAGTTCAGGTGACAACAGAGGAGAAAATAGTAGTATATACCATAGATTTTTCTCCCACTGGGCAAAAAATATCCAACATAGCAGATAAGACTATGTTGCCAAAAATCTATGTTGCCAAAATGAAAGAACATGTTGACCAGCCATATCCACCACATTGCACTTTTGAAAACACAGTTAGAGTGAATAATTGAGAAAGGTATCAAGAAATAAATTGTGAGCAAAGATAATAATGGAGAATTTTTCCAAAACCGATGGGAGACACTAAGCCACAGATTTTTAAAGTACTTAGGACCCCAAACAAAGGCTGAAAGAATTTGTAGCTATTAGATCTGCTCTATAGGGAATACTAAAGGAAGTCTTTCAGGCTGAAAGAAAACAATTCTAGATGCTAACTCAGTTCCAGAGAAAAAGAATATCTGAAATGGTAAATATATGTGTTAATATGAAAGTCTTTATTAAATATTTTGCATCATTTATCTCTTAACTTCTTTAAAATATATGTTTGCATAAAATGATTATAATATTCTATTGTTGGATTTATAATATTTACATAAACATAATATATATAAAATAATATTACAAAGGAGGAGAAGAAAGTTCTATTGGAGTGAAGCATCTATATTTTATTTGAATTAAATTAATATTAACATGAAGTAGATTATGATCAGTTAAGATATTCATATTGTATGCTCTAGAGTAAATACTTACAAAATAACTCACAAAATTATAGATGAAAGCTCTGTGTGTGTTATTTTCCATGAAGGCCTTCCAGTGGAAGAAGATGTGGAGGTGGAAGACAGTGATATTAATAGTTCTAACCCTGTGTGGGCCTAGGCTAATGTTTGTGTTTGTATCTTAGTTTTTTTTTTTTTTTTGAGACAGAGTCTAACTTTGTTGCCCTGGCTAGAGTGAGTGCTGTGGCGTCATCCTAGCTCACAGCAACCTCAAACTCCCGGGCTCAAGTGATCCTTCTGCCTCAGCCTCCCGGGTAGCTGGGACTACAGGCATGGGCCACCATGCCTGGCTAATTTTTTCTATATATCTGTAGCTGTCAAATTAGTTTCTTTCTATTTTTAGTAGAGACGGGGTCTCGCTCTTGCTCAGGCTGGTCTCAAACTCCTGAGCTCAAACAATCCTCCCGCCTCGGCCTCCCAGAGTGCTAGGATTACAGATGTGAGCCACCGAGGCCGACCTATATCTTAGTTTTTAACAAAAAAAGATTAAAAAGTAAAAAAAAAAACAAAAAAAAACTTCTTAAAAATAGAAAAAAATCTTATAGAATAAGGACATAATATTTTTGTACAATTGTACAATGATTTCTGTTTTAAGCTAATCTTATTACAAGAGTCAAAAAGTTATCACCATTAAATCGGACCTAATCGATTCACACTCATGTGCATATATGATAGTAAGTAAAACTCAGCAGAAATTAAGCAGGTGGAAAGGGGGAGGAAGGGACGGGTAAATTCACACCTAATCAATGCAACGCACGTAATCTCGGTGATGGGCACACTTAAAACTGACTCAAATGGCACAAAAGCAATTCATGTAACCAAAATGTTTGTACTCCCATAATACTCTGAAAAAAAAAAAGACAACTAAAATCTCACAGAAACAAGATAATTAAGTACTTTCCCACAAAGAAAACTCTAGGCCGAGATAGCTTTGCAGATAAACATTTAAGGAAAAAGTAATACCATTAATTCATTAGAGGAAGGAAAAGAGGAAATATCCCCAGCTTGTGGCATGAAGCCAGCATTGCCTTCATGCTAAACCTGGACCTTCAAGAAAGACAAAATTCAGGCCCATCTCATTCATGAACACAGACAATAGAAACTACACTGATCTAACTATTAGGCAACTTAGTCCAGTAGGGCAAGTCAATGTGTCATAACCAAATTGAGTTTAGACCAGAAATACAAGGATTTTAAAAACAATTTTGAAAATCAATGTAATTTACCATTATGAATGATTTTGGAATCACTTTTAATGGATGCAGATATAACATTTGATGAGATTCAACATCAGTTTGTAATAAAAACCCTTAACAAACCGGAAATAGAAGCGAACTTTGTGCTAAGTGGCATCTATACGAACCTATAGTTAAGATAATACCCAAAGGTAAAATATTGATAGAATTCTCCCTGAGATGGGAAATGAAATGAAAATGCTTGCTGTCACCATTTCAACTCAACATTACTGGAGGTCCTAGCCAGCTCGATAGGGCAAGTAAAAGAAAGAAAAGATAAAAAATACAGTAAAGTGAAAAAAATCATTATTCACAGGTGATACGATTGTGTATTTAGAATGCCTCCCCCCCAAATACTACAGGTAACTTTTAAGTTACTAAATGGATTAATAAGAAATAAACATAAATTTAACAGAATTATTAGATATAAGATCCAATATTAGCTGTATGTCAATATATCAGTTAAAAATTGAAAATAAAGTTTAGCAAATATACCATTTATAATAACATCACTGCATTGTGCAAATCAACCTTTCACTGAAAGCAATAACATATCCTGGATTAAAATATTCACTGTCCCAGCAGTGGATATCAAATAGGTCTTCATGGTCTTTTGTTCTATAGTGGAGCATGTAGGAGAAAACTGACCCAGGACCCTCATAAGATACTAAATCTAGTGTTATAGTATTCAATTTAATCACTATTAATTTTATTTTCCCATATGTTAGCACTTTATTTGTTCTTTATTCCTTCTTGCATCTCAACACTGCAGTGAAGATTATTTCCTGCTGTTTGAACGATATACCTTATAATTAACTTTTGCAAGGTTCAGCAAATTCTCTCAGATTTTGTGTATCTGAAAATGTCTTTATTTCACAATTCTTGGGATGTGGTTTTGCTAAGTTTGGAATTCTGGAAAGACAGTTATTTTTTTCATTTTTTAAAATATCATCCCATTTTCTTCTGGCTTTCATTATTTCTGTAGAAAGGTCTGATATTGGTCCCACTGTTGTTACTTTAACAGAAATCTGCCTTTCTTTCCTAGTTTCTGTTAGGATTTTTGTTGTTGTTTTTATTCTTGTTCTGCACTTTCTCTAAGATGTACCTAAGTGGGAAATTTTCCCTCATTAGGGGAGATATCTGCCTATTAGATTTCATATTTTAAAAGGGCCTTGGGTTT
>CAUYRB010043796.1:0-25800 GCA_963574695.1 Propithecus perrieri
AAAGAAGAAAGACAAAAAAACAGAAGGTATGTTTAAAGTCATTATTGACTGAATTAATAAATAAGTTCATCAAAGTCTCAGGATACAAAATGAATGTAAACAAATCAGTAGCATTCATATACGCCAACAACAGCCAAACTGAGAACCAAATTAAAGACTTAATATCATTCACAATAGCAACAAAGAAAATAAAATACCTAGGAATATATTTAACTAAGGAGGTGAAAGACCTCTACAGGGAGAACCATGAAACACTGAGGAAGGAAATAGCAGGGACATAAACAGATAGAAAACCACACTGTGCTCATGGATCAGCAGAATCAATATTGTTAAAAATCTCTATACTACTCAAAGGGATCTACAGATTGAATGCAATCCCTATTAAAATACCTACATCATTTTTCACAGATCTAGAAAGAATAATTCTATGCTTCATATGGAACCAGAGAAGACTCTGTATAGCAAAAGCAATCTTGAGCAAAAAGAACAAATTGGGAGACACCAATTTACCAGACTTCAAGCTATGCTACAAAGCTATAGTAACCAAAACAGCATGGTACTGGCACAAGAACAGAGACATGGACCAATGGAACAGAACTGAGAACCCAGATATAAAACCATCCTCATATAGCCAACTAATCTTTGACAAAGCAGAAAAAAACATACAGTGGGGAAAAGAATCCTTATTCAATAAATGGGTCTAAGAAAATTGGATACCTACATGTAGAAGACTGAAACAAGATCCACACCTCTCACCTCTCACAAAAGTCAACTCACAATGGATAACAGACTTAAACCTAAGGCATGAAACAATAAGAATTCCAAAAGAAAATGTTGAAAAAACTCTTATGGACAAAGAATTTATGAAAAAGACCCAAAAAGCGATCACATCATTGACAAAAATAAATAAATGGGACCTGATCAAACTAAAAAGCTTCTGCACAGCCAAGGAAACTATCATAAGAGCAAATAGACAACCTACAAAATGGGAGAAAATATTTGCATGCTATATATCCATTAAAGGACTAATAACTAGAATCTATATAGAACTCAGGAAAATCAGCAGGAAAAAATTAAACAATCCCATAAAAAGTCAACAAAGGACATGAACAGAAACTTTTCAGTAGAAGATAGACTAATAGCCAAGAAATATATGAAAAATGCTGAGCATCTCTAATCATCAGGGAAATGCAAATCAAAACCACGATGAGATATCACTTAACTCCAGTGAGAACGGATTTTATCAAAAAGTCCCAAAAATAACAAATGTTGGCATGTATGTGGAGAGATAGGAACACTCATACACTGCTGGTGGGACTGCAAACTAGTACAACCTATATGGAAAGTAATATGGTGGTACCTCAAAAGACTCAAAGTAGAAGTACCATTTGATCCAGGAATCCCACTACTGGGTATATGCCCAAAGGAAAAAAAGACATTCTATAATAAAGACATCTGTACTTGAATGTTTAGCAGCAGAATTCACGATTGCAAAGATGTGGAAATAAGCCAAGTGCCCATTAATACATAGGTGGATTAATAAAATGTGGCATAGGTATTCCATGGAGTACTACTCAGTCATAAAAAAAATACCTCTTGTATTTCCTGGATGGAGCTGGAACCCATTCTCCTAAGTGAAGTGTCACAAGAATGGAAGAATAAGCAACAGAAGTACTCATCATTAAATTGATTCTAATTGATCAACATTTATGTGCACATATGGAAGTAACAGTCATTGGGTGTGGGGCAGATGGGAGAGGGGAGAAGGAGATGGGTAAATTCACACCTAATGGGTGCAGTGTGCACTGTCTTGGGAGGCCATGCTTATTGCTCTGACTCATGTGGTTCAAAGGCAATATATGTAACCAAAGCATTTGTACCCCAGTAATATTCTGAAATAAAAAAATAAATAAATATGTTAATTAATTTTAAAAAAATAAACTCTCAAAATTAGTGTTAGACACTAAAACATAAGTGTAGGAAGTCCAGAGAACACCATGTATGACAAATGCTGAAAAATCTACACATAGGCATATCATATTCAAGTTACAGAAAATCAGTGACAGAGAAAAAATCTTTAATGAAGCCAGAAGGAAGAAAAGAAACCTTACTTATGGAAGATAAAGAGTAAGGATTATATCATTTTTCTCTTCAGAAACCATGCAAGTAAGAAGAGAGTGGATGAAAGATTTAAAGTGTTGAAGAAAATCCCACCAAACTAGAATTCTCTGTCCATAGAAATTGTCCCTCAAAAGTAAAGTAGAAATAAAGAATTTCTCACACAAACAAAAATTGAGGAAATTCAGCACCATTTGGTGTGTCTTGAAAGAATGTCAAAAGAAGTTATTCAGAAAGAAGGAAAATTGAAAAAGGCAGAGCAATACAGAAAGAATAAGTGAAGATAAAATAAAAACTTTTGTATTTCTTATTCTTAATTGACATAAAAGATAACAGTTTGTTAAAAAAAATGCTCAATCCATAATTATAGCTTATGGATAAGTGGAATGAATGAAAGCAATTATATAAGGGACAAGAGAAAGAAATTAGTAATATTTTGTTATTAGTTACATTCCCCATATAGTGATAGATATAATGATATCTGAAAGTAGAATTAGATTAGCTGGAAATACATATTACAAACTCTAGAGCAACCACTGAATGGGTAAAAATAAAAGTATAATTGACATTCTAAGAAAAGAGGGAAAACAGAATCATATGAAATGTTCAATTAAAACCAAAAAATGCACAAAAATAGTGGAATTCACAAATAGAAACAAAGAACAAGGCCAAAAAACAGAAAATGGTAACAAATATATTAAACATAAATCCAATACATCACTAACTACTTTAAATGTCAATGGTCTAAAATACCAATTTAAGGAGAGAAACAGTCAGAGTCAATTTCAAAAGGCACAATTGTAAGTAATCTAGAAGAAACTCACTTTAAATGTAATGATATGTACAGATCAAAAGAAAAGGGATGAAGAAAAATATACTATGCTTGTAAACATTAATCAAAAGAAAGTTGGACTAGCTTTATTATTTTCTGACAAAGCTAACTTAAGAACAAGATAATTAGTGGTAATAAAGAGAGTTATTACACAATGATAAAGGAGTTAATTCCCTAAGAAGACATAGCAATCCTTAATATGTATGCACCTAACAACAGAATATCAACATATGTGAGGCAAAATTGATAGAACTACAAGGAAAAATAGATGACTCCACTATTATAGTTGAAGACATCAACATTTCTCTATCAGTGATTGACAGATCCAACAGGCAGAAAGAAGTAAGGACATGGTTGAATTCAATAGCCCCATCAATCAACTAGGTATAATTAACATTTATAGAATGCTTTACCCAACAATAACAGAATAGACATTCTTAAGCTCACATTGAACATTCACCAAGATAGACCACATTCTGGGCTATACAACACATCATAACAAATGTTAAAGAATAGAAATCACACAATGTATGCTTTAGACTGCTAGGGAATTAAATTAGAGACCGATAATGGAAATATAGCTACAAAATCCCAAAATAGTTGGAAATTAATCTTCACAGTACTACATAAAACAGGGGTCAAAGAAGTCTCAAGAGAAACAAAAAATATGTTCAACTAAATAAAAGTGAAGTTACAACTTACCAAAATTTGTGGGCTGCAGCAAAAAGCAGTGGTTAGAGGAATATTTATAGTATTGAATTCATATATTTTAAAAAAGAGAAACATCTAAAATCAATACTCTAAACTTCCACCTGAAGAAACTTGGAAAAGAAGAATGAGTTAAATCCAAAGCAAGTAGAAAAAAAAAATAGAAATTAGAGCAGAAATCGATGAACCTAAAAACACAAAAGTAGTAGAGACAATTTATAACTGCAAAGATGTGGAATCAACATAAATGTCCATCAATTCATTAGTGGATTAACAAAATGTGATATATGTATACCGTGGAATACTACTCAGCCAGGAAGAAGATGAATTAAGGCCTTTTGCAACAATTTGGATGGAACTGGAGACTATTATCCTAAGTAAAGTATCTAAAGAATGAAAAAACAAATACCACATGTACTTGCTATTAAATTGGAGATAACCAATGAGCACACGTGTACACAGAGGGTAGTAAAATTCAGTGGAAATTAAGCATGAGGGATGGGGGAGGAAACATGGGCAAAAACCTACCTACTGGGTATAACGAACACTATCTGGGTGATGGGCACACTTATAACCTTGACTCAAGCATTATAAAAACAATCCATGTAACTAAAAACATTTGTACCCCCATAATATTTTGAAGTGCATAAATAAATAAATAAATAAAAATTTAAGAAAAAACTTTCTCTGGTCCACTATACAGTAATAAAATTCTGTGCTTGTTTTATACTTTTTATGTTTCCTATCATTTCAGCTTCTTCGCCATCCCTTCCTATCTCCTTCCTGGTTTTCTACTCATAATTTACTTTGGCCTAGAAAACCCAGATAAAAGTACAACTTGTTAAGGCATATGTGTCACATATGAATTAAGAAATTCTGCCAGATTAGAATATCAGAGGCCTTTTCAACTTATTAAAAATTATCTTATTAATTTAAAAAAGAAAAGAAAAGTAATAAAATTGACAAAACCAAAAGCTTGTTTGTTGAAAACAACAATAAACTGATAAACATCTAGCTAGGCTAACTAAGAGAAAAAGAGAGAAGACAAAAATAATAAGTTCCTAAAACAGACAGGGGCCATCATTACAGATCCCATGTGCATTAAACAGATATTACAGGAATATTATGAACAATTCTTTGTCCACAAAGTTAGTAACTTGGATTAAACTGATCGATTCTTTGAAAGATAAAATCTACAAAACTTTACAAAAACATAAATATGTCATGTGAATAGGTCAAAATATATTGAAGAAATTGGATCAATTATTAATAACCTAAAAAGCAAAAAACACTAGACCTAAGTGGGTTCACTGATGAATTCTACCGAACACTTAAGGAAGAAATTTCACCAATTTTCTACAATTTTTTCCAAAAAACAGAAACAGAGACCATATTAACTAACTTACTCTATGAGGACATCAATATCTTAATGCCAAAATCAAAGACATTCCAAAAAAGAAAATAAGCAGACCAATATCTCTCATGAACAGATGTAAAATCCTCAACAAAATAATAACAAAAAAAAATTCAACAATGTATAAAACGAACTACACACCATAATCAAATGGAATTTGTTCCAGTTATTTAATACTGGTTCAAAATTTGAAAATCAATTAATATAATCTTTTAAATCAACAGGCTACAAAGAAAAATCACATGATCACATCAGAGACACAAAAAAAGCATTGACAAAGATCCAACATCCTTTCACAATAAAAACTGAGAAAACTAACACTAAAGTGAAACCACCTCAACTAGAAAAAAAAATCTACAAAAAGCCTGCAGCTAATATCATATTCAATAGCAAGAACCTAGAAACTTTCCCTCTCAAATTAAAAACAAGACAAGGATGTTCCATCTCATCACTCCTTTTTAGCATTGTAATTGAAGTCATAGCTAATGCAATAAAGCACAAATTAAATAAAAGGGATAAAGATTGAGAAGGAAAAGAGTAACTGTCTTTGTTTGCAAATGATGTAATTGTCTACATAGAAAATTTCAAAGAATGAACAAATAATTTCCTGGAACTAATAATTGACTAGAGAGGCTGTGGGATACAAGGTCAGTGTACAAAAATCAATTGCTTTCCTATATACTAGCAATAAACAAGTAGAATTTAACACTTAAAGCACTATACTATTGGACAGAGGGGAGGGAAAATGGCTAACTAGAAACATGATTGTCAGATCATCTCAGAAAGAAGGAAAAGTTTTAAAGGAAAAAAAAAAAATACCTAGGTGTAATTCTGAAGGAAAAGTGGCCAGAACCTACCTGAGATTCCAAAGAAAGAAGTCACAGAACAGAAGAAGAAGGAGAAAGATTTTAGCAGAGATCGACCCCTGAGAAATTTGGAGCCCCATGGAAAGGGTAGGTGGTGGTATTTGTTTTTACTTCCCTCACACCTCTGGCAGACTGCAGGCTCCCAAACTGCAGAAAAGCTTCTTTGTACTCACAAGCTCCAAATCTGCTGCTATCAGTGAACTGGGAGCTTCCTGAAAATAGAGCACTAGGCTGCCAGCCCCAATGGGATTGCTCCCCTTCAACACAGACTGAGCTGAGGTGGTGGGTGTTATATTGCTTTTCTACCCATCCTGTGCCTTTGTCCTGCCCAGGGGTCTTCAGCCTTTCATTTTATTATCACTGGTTCCCACCCAAACATTTCCCCACAATTGCCCAGACTGCAGTGGCCACAGGGAGCTGGTGAGTCCCAAGCAAATTGTGTGATTCCAGAGCTTGGACATTCAGGGCAGGCTACCTTCAGGGCAGAGGAGAGTTCAGCAAGCCAGGGGGCCACCTGAGGACAAATGGGGCCAGAGTACCAGACCTCCTCCATTCAGACACTTCTCCTCCCCCTTTTCTCCCCCTTCATAGCTGTTGAAGCTGCTATAGCAGGTCCCACATGAGTCAGCATGGGTGGCCCAAGGGACAACTGAGCCAGGGCTCTCAGCTGCTTCCCCTCTGTTGGCATGCCCACCACACCCATGCTTCCAAAGAAAGGAGGGCTCACATCTTTGCTCTTAAAGACCTGCAACAGACCAAGGGGTGGTGCTTGGACTATGAGCTCCCTGTCCTCTGGCTGCTCCAGCAGAGCAGAGCATACCCTGAAGCAAAGAGATATTAAGCCTATTTAGGCACTCCATCGGCAACTCAGGACCAGCACATTTCTCCCTGGCACGGTCAGGGATTGAACTTGGGGGATCAGTGGACAGGCCTGCAGGCCAGATACCATACCCCCAGGACTTGATTGTGTTGCTTGGGGGCATGGAGAGGAGATTTGTAAACTAATTTGGGAGGCAAGGAAGCCCAAGTGGGCAGAACTGAAATGAGAATGCAGTATAGGTCCCAGCCACACTGCACTCATGGAGTGGCCCTACCCCCACAGGCAAGTTGAACATTCTTTCCTGGATGAGGTCTCAGGCAGGAAAGTTCCCAGCTTGTGGCATCATTCCTGGTGAACTCATCATCATTCCTAGTGAACTAGTTCGAGTTGTTGCTTGCAAACAGACACCAGAAGGTGATCCACAGGGCATGGGAAATGGGAGAAGAGTGAAACCTACTCTCAATAGCCAGACCGTGAATCCCAAACTGCCCTTCCCCAATAAGCAGGCTTGATGGGCCTACTTCAGCCCATCCCTTGTGATTTTCCCAGCAGCCTGGGAGTTGGCCCTCAACCTCTGCTGAGACAGCTCTTATGCCCATCTTTATGGAGCCAGAATGCAGGCTACTCCATCCAGCCTCACTCCTCCACCCACTTCAGCTGCTGTGGAGGCTCCCTGCCCACTGCCTGAGGCAACTTCTCCCTATTGACCACTGCCAGATGAAGGTCACAGAAAATGCCACTGCAGCTGGCTCTTTCCTAAAAGTACCATCTACTGACAGGGAGGACAACTTATACAGCCCATTACAGCATTTGCTGATTCAATCAAATGGGCATTATTTACTCTTATCCCTAAGTACCACCTGCTGACTTAGAAATTAAACTGGGCATCCCAATATAATTCATAATGTTAAGAAGATCACAGGGCTGGGGAAAGAGAAAGGATTTTAAGACCTTCATCTCCCCTTGTTTGACGAGAGACAGGGAATCTGCCTACATGCATAGTACGCCACTGCTGCATCCCACATATAACCAGCAGTTGAGAAAACGACCACACTAAGAATATCTATAACCAAGGTATCTATCCAGAACCTAGACTGCCAACAAAGTACTAACAAGAAAAGTCAAAAGTCTTTACAAAAAGTATGCCACAGGCACACCCTTAAGGGGGAGGAGGAAAAAAAAGTCCCATCTAAACAAAAGAAATCCAAAAACAAGAAGCAACAATTGCTCCAGATGATAAGGAATCAGTGTAAGAACTCAAGAAGTATGAAAAATTAAAGCAAAAGGACCCCCACCAAAAGATCACACCAGCTGTCTAGCAATGGATCCCACACCAAAATGAAGTCCAAGAGAATATGAAAAAACAACTCAAAGAATCCAGAAAAATAATTTAGGAAATGAATAAAACATTCACTAAAGAGATTGACATATTAAAAAAATAGAACTTCTGGAAATTAAAAATTAATTTAAGGAGATACAAAACACAGTGGAAAGTTTTAGGAATAGGCTAGAATAGGCAGAAGAATCTCAGAGCTTGAAGACAACTCTTTTGAATTAGTCACTCAAAATTAAAGAACAGAGAATTAAGAGGAATGAATAAAGCCTACAAGAAATATGGGATTATGTAAAATGGCCAAATATAAGAATCATAGGCATCCCTGAGGTGAAGAAGAAAATGCACAAGGGCTGGAAAACCTATTTGAGAGTGTAATTGAGGAAAACTTCCCTGGTTTTGCTATAGATTTAGACATCCAGGTATAGGAAGCTCAATGAACACCTGGGAGATTCAAAGAGGCAATCACCAAGACACATAGTCATCAGACTTGCCAAAGTCAACACAAAGGAGGAGCACCTGTGAGCCATGAGGCAAAAACGTCAAGTAACTTACAAAGGAAAACCCATCAGGCTAACTGCATACTTCACAACTGAGACTTTATAAGCCAGATGGGATTGGGACCCCATCTTCAGTCTTTTTAAATGGAACAACTGCCAGCCTTGAATTTTGTATCCTGCAAAACTACATTTCATATATGAAGGAGAAATAAAGACTTTTCTAGACAAGCAAACACTGGGGGAATTTGTCAAGACCAGACCTGCCCTGCAGGAAATACTCATAACTGCATTATACATGGATCAGCACAGTAGACACCACTGAGTGTAAAACCACACAAAAGCAGAGCTCATATAAAACAATAGTACAAGAGGTAAAACAAATAAAGTACTACCCAATAGAATGAACAGAACAGCATCCCAAATATCAATTATATCAATCAATATGAATGATCTGAATGCCCCACTTGAAGAGACATAGTCTGGCTGAAGAGATGAAAAAATATAATCCAAATATTTACTGTCTCCAGGAAATACATCTAACCCACAAGGATTCATATGAACTCAAGGCGAAGGGATAGAAAAAAATATTCCATGTAAATGGAAACAAAAAGAAAGTGGGTGTAACCATTTTCAAATCAAATAAAACTAACTTTAAGTCAACAATAGTAAAGAAAGACAGAAATGGTCATTATACAATGGTAAAGGGAGTAATTCAACAAGAAGACATAACAATACTAAATATTTCTGCAACTAACATAGGAGTACCCAGAATCATAAAGGAAATTCTACTAGGTCTAAGCAAAGAGATAAATAGCAGCATCAAAATTGCTGGGGACTTCAACACCCCACTGACAGAACTGGACAGATAACCCAAGCAAACAATAAATACAGAAACCCTGGACTTAATCGGGACTCTTGAACAAATGGGCCTAATAGATATTTACAGAACATTTTACCCCAAAACTACTGAATATACATTCTTCTCATCAGCATTTGAAACATTCTCCAAGATTGATCATATCTTCGGCCACAAAACATGTCTCAACAAATTCAAAGAAATAGAAATCATACCATATATCTTCTCAGAACACAGTGGAATAAAACTAGAGATCAACTCCAAGAGAAACATTCAATTCTACACAGTCATGGAAATTAACCTGCTGTTGAACCATTATTGGGTCAATAATGAAATTAAGATGGAAATCAAAAGATTTCTCTAACTGAACTACAAAAGGGAGACAAGCTATCAAAATCTATGAGATTCAGCAAAAGCTGTCCTCAGGGAAAATTCGTAGCCTTAAATGATTATATCAAATAGAGAAAAAGATCACAAATTAACAATCAAATGATAAATCTCAAGTAACTAGAAAAGGAAGAGAAAACCAAACCCAAAGCCAGTAGAATAAAAGAAATAACTGAATACAGAGCAGAACTAAATGAAATAGAAAACAAAACAAAACAAAATACAAAAGGTCAATGAAACAAAATGTTGGTTCTTTGAAAAATAAACAAAATTGATAGATCTCTTGCAGGATTAACCAAGAATAAAAGATAAAGGACCCAAATAACCTCAATCAGAAATGAAAAAGTAGATGTTACAACTGACACCACAGAAATATAAAATATCAGCTGTGAATAGTATGAAAATATGTACAAACATAAAATCAAGAGCACAGAGGAAATGGAAAATTCCTGGAAACACATAAACTCAGAAGACTCAGGAAGAAATAGAACTACTGAACAGACCAATAATGAGTATTGAGATTGAAACAGTAATAAAAAATATTCTAACAGATAAAAGCCCTGGAACATACGGGTTCACAGCTGAATTTTACCAGACCTACAAAGAAGAGCTGGTATCCATACTGTAGAAACTATTCGAAAACATTGAGAAAAGGGAATCCTCCCCAACTCATCCTGCAAAGCCAGTATACCATGATACCAAAGCCAGAAAAGAATACAACAAAAAAAGGAATATCTACAAACCAATATCCCTTTAGAATACAGATGCAATAATTCTCAATAAAATACTAGCAAACGAAATTCAACAGCACATCAAAAAAATAATCCACCATGACCAAGTGGGCTTCATCCCAGAGATTCAAGGATGGTTCAATGCATGTAAATCTATAAATGTGATTTACCACATAAACAGAAGCAAAAACAAAGACCACATGATTGTCTTTATAGATGCAGAAAAAGCATTCAACAGAATCCAGCACCCTTTCATGATAAAAACCCTCAACAAATTACGCATAGAAGGAATATATCTCAAGATTATAAAAGCCATATTTTAAAAACCCACAGCCAGCATCATATTGAGTAGGGAAAAGCTGAAAGCAATTCCTCTAATCCCTGGAACAAGACAAGGGTGACCATTGTCACCACTTCTATTCAACATAGTACTGGAAGTCCTAGCCAGAATAATCAGACAAGAGAAAGAAACAAAGTGTATCCAAATTGGGAAAGAGGAGGAAAACTATTGCTTTTTGCTGATGATATGTTCTTATATCTAGAAAACCCCAAAGACTCCACCATCAGACTCTTGGAATTGACAAACAAAATCAGCAAAGTCTTAGGTTACAGAATCAATTAGCATTCCTCTACATGAATAACAGTCAAGCTGAGGATCAAATCAAAGACTCAATGACATTCACAATTGCTACAAAGAAAATTAAATACCTAGGAATATACTTAATGAAGAAGTTGAAAGATCTCTGCAAAGGGAACTGCAAAACACCAAGGAAAGAAATCACAGATGATACTAACACATGGAAAAACATATTTTATGCTCATAGATTGGTAGAATCAACATTGTTAAAATGTCCGTACTACCCAAAGTGATTTATAGATTCAATGCAATCCCCATTAATATACCAATGTCATATTTTGTAGATCTAGAAAATAATTCTGAGCTTTGTGTGGAACCAGAAAGAGACCAAATAGCCAATCAATCTCATGCAAAAAGGAACAAATCTGGAGGCATCACATTATGAGACTTCAAGCTACACTACAAGTCTCTAGTAACCAAGACAGCATGGTATTGACACAAAACTAAGAGACATAGACCAATGGAAGAGAACAGAAAACCCAGATATAAAACAATCCACATACAGTCAACTGATCTTCAACAAAGCAGTCAACAATATACACTAGGGAAAATGTTGCTGGGAAAATTGGATAGCCACATGCAAAAGAATGAAGCAGGATCATATTTCTCACCACTCACAAAAATTAATTTAAATGGATAAAGACTAAATGTAAGGCATAAAACCATAAGAATTCTAGAATAAAATGTTGGAAAAACTCTTCTAGATATTGGCCTCTACAAAGAATTTGTGAAGAAGACCCCAGTGAAAATCACAGCAACAACAAAAATGGGACTTGATTAAATTTAAAAAAGCTTCTGCACAGCCAAAGAAATAATTAACAGGGCAAACAGACACCCTACAGAATGGGAGAAAATATTTGCAAGCTATACATCCTATAAAGTACTAATAACCAGAATCTACAAAGAGCTCAAGTAAATCAGTAAGAAAAACTTCAACAACCCCATTCAAAAGTGGGCAAAAGACATTAACGGAAGTATCTTAAAAGAAGATAGATAAATAGCCAATAAACATATGGAAAAAATGGTCAACATCACTAATCATCAGTGTAAAGCAAATTAAAACCACGTTGAGATATCACCTTGCCCCAGTTAGAATGTCTTTTATTAAAAAGTCCAAAGATGATAGATGCAGTCATGGATACAGAGAGAAAGGAATGCTTATACACTGTTTGTGGGACTGCAAATTAGTACAACCGCTATGGAAAACAGTATGGAGATTCCTCAAAGAACTAAAAGTAGACCTACCATTTGATCCAGCAATCCCTCTACTACTTGAGTGAGATGTTTATAGCAGCACAATTCACAACTTCAAAAATGTGGAATCAAGACAAGTGCCAATCAATACATGAGTGGATGAACAAAATATGGTATATGTGTACTATGGAATGCTACTCAGCCATGAAGAAGGATGAGTTAAGTCCTTTTGCAACAATTTGGATTGAACTGGAGACCATTATCCTAAGTGAAGTATCTAAAGAATGGAAAAATATATACCACATGTACTAGCTATTAAGTTGAAACTAACCAATGAGCATTCCTGTGCACGGAGGGAAATAAAACTCAGTGGAATTCAAGCAAAGAGGAAGGGGGAGGAGGGAATGGGTGAAAACCTACCTAACAGGTACAATGAACACTATCTGAGTGACGGGCACACTTGTAACCCTGACTCGAGCATAATTAAAATGATGAATGTAACCAAAAACATTTATACCTCCATAATATTTTGAAATTAAAAAAGACTGCACTTTGAGTATCAAATCTAGAGGATACTTATATGGCTTGTTAATTTGCAATATAAGTAGTATTGCAATCAAGATTGAAAAATGCATTTAATACAGGTGCACCTAACCTACCAAACATCATGGCTTAGCCTAGCCTATCTTAACCCTTATATAGTTGGGCAAAATTATCTAACACAATGCCTATTTTTATAATAAAGTTTTCAATGTTTCACTTAATTTATTGAATACTGTACTGAGAATGAAAAACTGAATGGTTGTATGGGTACATGAATTCCAGTTTCTATTGAATGTCTATCACTGTCACACCTTTTAAGCTTGAAAAATTGTAAGTCAAATCATCTTGTCAAGGACCATCTGTATTTAACTACATAAGAAACTGTGAAACTTTTTTCCCAAAATGGCTCTATCATTTTGCATTCTCACAAGCAATGTATATGAATTCCAGTTGCTTCATATCCTCACCAGCACTTGGCATTGTCACTTTGATGTTGTTGTTATTGTTGTTACTGTAGTCATTACAATAAGTGTGTAGTGGTATTATAACATTGTGGTTTAATTTGCATTTCACTAATTCATAACGATGTTGAGCGCTTCTTCATGTGCTTTTTTCCATTCATAGGTTTCCATTGGTAAAATGTTTGTTCAAATGTTTTACTCATGTTTAATTGGGTTGCATATTTTCCAATTATTTAATTGTGAGTGTTTTTTATACATTCTGGAGGTAAGTCTTTTATCAATTATGTGTTTGCAACTATATCCTCCCATATGGTGTCCTGTCTTTTTTTACCTCCTTAATAGTTTTTTCAAAAATCAAATTTTTTAATTTTGAGGAAGTCCAATTTATCACTTTTTTATTGATCATATTTAATAAGTATTTGCCTACTACAAAGTCACAAAGATTTGCTCCCATGTTTTCTTTCAGAATATTTGTTTTAAATTTTTCATTAGGTCTATTATTTTGTGTTTATTTTGAGTTAAATTTTGTACATCATGTGAAGTATGATTTGAGTTTTGTTTTTGCTTTTGTATTTTTTTCTTTTGCATAAGTGTAACCAATTGTTCCATTACCATTTGTTGAAAAGACTACTCTTTCTCCAGTGGATTTTCTTTGCACATATGTCAAAAATCAATTGACCACATGTGTGGGGGTCTATTTCTGACTACTTCTGCTGTTTGTTCATCAATAACATACTGTCTAGCTTATGATTGCTTCATGGTAAATCTTGAAATCATTTCCTCTGTCTGAGTTCCCTGACTTTATTTTTTCAATATTGATTTGGCCAGTCTAGTTTCTTTGTCTTTCCGTACAAATTTTATATTTAGCTTGTTGATTTCTACAAAAATGCCAGGATTAGGATTGTACTATATCTATAGGTCAATTGGGGGAAATTTGTTATCTTAATAATTTTTAGCCTTCAAATTCAAGAGTATAGTATCTCTCTCCGTTTACATAGATTTTCTTTGTTTGCTTTCATCAGTATTTTATAGTTTTCACTATTCAAATCATGTACACATTTTGTTAGGTTTATACTTAAGTATATTTTTTGGTGCTATTATAAATGATATTTTGTAAAACTTCATTTTAAAAATTGTAAAACTTCACTTTAAATTGTTTATTTCTACTATCTGGAAAATAATATAATTTTTGTATATTAACTTTGTATCCTGCAACCTGGCTAAAATTTTGTTCTAATACCATTTTTGTAGATTTTAGGGATTTATTATGTAGCTACTCATGTTATCTGTGAGTAAAGACAGATTGATTTCTACCTTTCCAATCTATTTTCCTTTCCCTTCTTTTTCTTTGTTATTGCATTGAATAAAATCTCCAGTATAATGTTGAATAGATGTAGTGAGAGCAGATGTCCTTTGATGTACCTTGACATACCTTACAGTATGTAATCTTAAGGAGAAAGTATTTCATTTCCACTACTAAGTATGATGTTAATTATAGCTTTTTTATATAGGCCTTTTTTCAGTGACAGAGTTTCCTTCTATTCTTAGTTTGCTAAGAATTTTTATGATGAAATGGTATTGCTTTTGTCAAATGTTTTTTCTCTATATGTTGAGATAATTGCATGCATTTTTTTCTCCTTTGATATAATGAATTGCATTGATTCAAATATTGAATCAGAACTGGAGGCAGTGGCTCACACCTGTAATCCTAGCACTTTGGGAGGCCAAGGCAGGAGGATCACTTGAGGCCAGGAGTTTGAGACCATCCTGGGCAAAATAGTGAGACCCATGTCTCTACAAAACATAAAAAAACAAAATTAGCTGGACATCGTGGTGCATGTCTGTAGTCCTAGCTGCTCAGGAGGCTGAGGCAAGAGGATTGCTTGAGCCTAAAAGTTGAAGTTTACAGAGAGAGCAAGATACTGTCTCTAAAATATATATATATATATATAACCAATTTTGCTCCTAGGAAAAGCTCACTACGTCATGACTCATTCTTTTTATATATTGCTGCTTTTAATTTGCTATTATTTTCTTGATGATTTTTGCATATATTTTCATAGGTGTATTATTCAATATATATTTTTTCTTACAAAGCCTTTATATTAGTTTTGATACAGAGTTACAACAATTTCATAAAAATGTTTTCTCCTTTTCTATTTTAGAAAAGTCTGTAAAATCTCTACTATTAATATTTCCTTCTCAAGTCCTTCGTAGAATTCACCAATGAAGTCCTTTGGACATGAATTTTCTTTTCAAAGATTTTTTTTTTTTTAACTACAACTTCAATTTTTTAAATAGATACAGTCCTATTCAGCACTGAGCTTTGGTGGCTTGTTTCTTTCAAGGAATTTGTCTATGGTGTATAAAATTTGTTAACTTCATTGGCATACAGTTTTCATAATATTTCCTCATTATGTTTTATAGATATCTGCAGGGTCTGTTGTGACATCTCCATTTTTATTCCTGACATTGCTAACTTGTGTCTATTCTTTTTTTCTTGGTTAAGCCTGGTAAGAGTTTTATTAATTTTTTGATTTTTCAAAGAACCAGCTTCTGGTTTTATTGATTTACTTTATTGCTTTTCTCTTGCAAATGTATCAATGCCCACTCTTATGTTTTGTTTATTTATTTCTGCTGCCCTTGGGTTTAATTTGCTCTATTTCTCTAATTTCCTATGGTAGAAGCTTAGATAATTAATTTTATTTTTTTCTAATTTAACATTTAATGCTACAAATTTTTTTTCTAATCACTGTTGTAGTTGCACCCACAGATTTTGATATGTGTGTATTTTAATTCAATTGAAAATATTTTTAAAATTCCTTTGTGACTTTCTTTTTGACCAATAAATTATTTAGAAGTGTGTTGATTAATTCTCACATATTTGTGGACTTTCCAGATATCATTTTATTATTGAATTATAGTTCAAAATTTTTATGGATAAATATCATACTGTGTATAAATTTATTGAGGTATTTTTATGAATCAGAAAATAGTATATTCCGGTAAATATTTCATATACATTTGAAATAAAGTGTATTTTGCTGACACCGTTTGGAGTGTTCTTGAAATGTCAGGTCAAGTTGGCTGATAGTTTGTTAAGGTTGATAATTATGCTGAAATTTTCCATATCCTAACATTTTTTCCTACATATTCTATTGATTATTGAGAGAAGAATTTTGAAGTCTCTAAGTATGTAACTTGTGGATTTATCTATTTCTCTTTTCAGTTTCACCAGTTTTGTTTTGTGAGGCAACCCTCTTGTTAAGTACAAACACATTTAGTGTTGTCATGTTTTCTGTTATTTGACCATGGCTTTGGTATTTAATATCCCTCTTTATTCTTTTTAATATTTCTTTGTTTGAATTGCAGTTTGTAGTATATTATTATCACCACTTCAGCTTTCTTTTTATTAATCCTTACATAATGTATCTTTCTTCATACATTTACTTTTAACATGTCTACATCTTCATTTTTAGAGTCACTTTCTTTTAGATATCCTATAATTAGGTTATTGCATTTTATACAAACTGACAAGCTCTGCCTTTTAATAGTGTGGTTAGATTATTTGCATTTAGTGCAATTATTTATATGGTTAAATTTAAATCTACCATTTTGAAATTGTTTTCTGCTGTTTCTAGCTGTCCTTTGTTTTTTCTGTTCCTCTTTTTCTGCATTTTAACTGAGTATGTTTTATTATTCCAGTTTATATCTATCCTTGGCTCATTATTTGTATCTCCTTTAAGAAAATGGTTGCTATATTTGGAGATACCTCAGAGAGCTAAAAATAGAAATACCATTCGATCCAGCAATAGCACTATTAGGCATCTACCCAAAAGGGGCCATGAATTTTAGAAGGCAGAGCCCAGCAGCAATATGAGAGAGACGTGGGAAACAAAATAACTCACATTTAGTAGCTTGCTGAGCATTAGAGCCCTTACCCACGTTGTGAGCAATGTGGGCTCATGACCTTGAGGTCTTTAACAAGGCCCCCTGAAGAGTTAGCGACCCTGGCCTACAAAGACAGGCTTGTGTTTCACACAGCACAGGCACACCAGGTACCTGTGTCTCTGGGGAACACACTACCTGGGCAAGGACAGGTTGGCCAGAGGATCACCCAGTCCAAGGTGATTTTCAGAGCTGGAGGAATTCCTGGGTGCTCCTGGAGGTTCTCAGACTCACATGTCTCATTCACTGGAAGGCAACTAAGGCCTTGAAAGAGGAAGAGATTGGCTTTAAGTCCAGCCAAGGCTCAGTTGAGATCGACCGTTGTTTCTGGGGACTGAGGGGTCTGAGGGAGCAAACTCCAGCTTTGGAGTTAGGGGATGTGCTTTTGCGGCCTTGTGAGGGAGGCAGACAGAGTGGGCTGTGGGCCGTGGGCCTGGGGAGAACAAGAGGTTCCTTCAGCTACCCAAATGGGGGAAGATGCTCATGTCGTCATGAGTAAGGGACATAGGGTTTATTTCGTGGCCTCAGTTCCTCAATTTGTGTAATGGCAATGGAGAAGATCTAGCTCAGGGGGTTGTGTATTTATAAACTGAGAAGTACTAAAGTAATTAAATGCATAACACATAGAACTGGAGAAGTCGAAGTGCTAACAGTCTCCATTATATTAATTATATGCATCGCTGAGCTCATTGTAATCAATCGCAGCATATTAATGACAACATCGGACATATTGGGCCCTAAAATCACTGAACTGGCACAGTAAGTGCCTCACACCCATCCAGCCTCATCTCCCTTACCTGACAATAGAATTCATTCTCTGTCCGATATTTGTATCAATGAGCACGGATATTTTCCTGAGTAGTAACAGGCATGTGGAATCTCAGAATTCACCCAGAGACTGGAAGAGTGAGTGAGTAGTCAGTCCTGTCTGCCCTGCAGCTAGGCAGCCTGGGTTGGTCAGGTCCGTTCTTGCCTTCTTGCAGCCAAAGTGGACTGCAGTCACCGTCGGAATAGAAACACCAGCTGCAGGGTCAGGGCTTAGTTTGGAGAAAATTTTTAAGGGAGTGGGGTGGGCTACTCACTTTCCCCGGCCAGGCCCAGAAGGAAACTGAGCCCCACTGTCCAGTATCAGCTCAGCCCCAGAGAGCCCCCGCTATGACTCCAGAGATACACAACGCAAGCACAGGGTCTAGATTCCCTGGGAATCACGTCCCCACCCAAACGAGGATGGCACTGTCATCACAGTCACCTGTCACCCAAGATTCGTCCTTTTTACCGTTCTTGGCACAATCACCAAGGAAGAACACTCCCCCTCGCCCCCAGCCTTGCCCAGTACACCACTGGGGGAAAAAACCATTCCTTTGTGTTACCAGAACCCCCTCCACAAAATGTAACTACGCACAGGAGGTGATCCCCGCTCCTTCAAGCACTTCACAGCTCTGCTCCAGGGAGCCCGAGGGCCGCAGGAGGCTTGAGGAGGAGGTGGGAGTTGCCTGCAGCCCTTCCTTTTCATTCTCATCTCTCTTCTCTCTCAAACCCAATCCACCTGGTTGGGGCACAAAGTAAAAATAGACTCTTTTCTTAATCTTTTTCACCCCCAAACACAAGTCCAAGCAGTAAGGAATGTGATATAAGAACTTCATTAAAGAACCCTGTTCACCCCGTCCTGACACAACAGTGGCTCTGTTGGAACCAGAGTGGCTGGCTGGGCCCCTTGGGCTGTGGAAGAAGCAGATGTTCTTAGGTCAACTTCAAGGCAGGGCCATGGTCCGCTGGGACACCTGGCTAAGGGGCAAGGGCCCACGCAGGTAAAGAGCTTGACCTCGTGTAGACATAAATGGAGGGTCACAGCGGAGCTGTGGGACAGGGAAGGGAAGGAGGGAGCAGGGAGGATGGGGGATGCACTTTCTCTTTACACTGGGATTCCAGCTCACATCTCAGCTCTCCCCTATGAGCAACTGTGAGAACCTTATCCTGAGAGAGGAGGTAAGTGGGGCTTTTCTCTGGGTGTCCTCACTCTCCCTCCTCACTGAAGCCAGGGACTGGACACCTGGGGGTGGTGAGGGCCGGGAACAAAGGCCCCAGGTCCTTTGAGCAGATCCTTATGCAGGCACCTGGACCTCAGATGGTGCAGTGCAGGAACAAAGGAGTCCAGGAAGGGTCAGGTGGTAGCTCCCTAGAATTGGAAAATGAGGCTCTTTTGCATGTTCTTTTGGTGGGTGGGTGGTCTCCTGCCCTGTGTTCTCGCTTGACTGACAATCATGGGCTTTGATTCTTGTGAAAGAAAAAGAAAGTCAGGAGACACTTGGAAGAAAGGCAGCTGCAGGGAGAGCAACACAGATGGCCCACCAGTGACAGGCACAGCCCAAACTAGGCAGACACATGGATCAGCCTCCCTCACTGAAACAGACAGAATGGGCATTGTTGTTTTGATCATTTTTTTTTTATTGTAGTAAGAACACTTAATTTGAGATCTACCCTCTTAGCAAATTTTAAGTGTACCATAAGGCATTGTTAACTATAACAGTGCACAGCAACGGTATACAGCAGGTCTCTAGAACATGTTCATCTTGCATAACTGAGACTTTATACCCATTGAGTAGCGACTCTCCAACCCCCCACCCCTGGCAACCACCATTCTACTCTGCTTCTATGAGTTTGACTATTTTAGATACTTGATGTAAGTAGAATCAGCTATCCTACTTCTGAGTATTTACTGAAAAGAATCGAAATTAGAACCTGAAACATGCACTTCCACATTCATTGCATTATTCCCAATAGCCAAGATGTGGAAACAACCTAAGTGTTCATTGATGAATGAGAGGATAGAGAAAATGTGGTCTGCCCTCCAGGTCAGATCCACTGGCCATCCTCACGGCCTTGCTTCTGGCTCAGAGGCCCTGCCCAGAGGCTTTGCTTCTGGCTCCACCCCAGTCCTGGCTTGGAGGCTCTCACACAGGAGTTCAGTGGGCTCCGAACTGAGAGGCTTGGGGCGGCTGCCTCAGCAGGGCCCAAGAGGAGCATGGAGAGCCCCACGGTCCCTAGGCCACCGGAGCCAACTTCAGTCTGCCTGACTTGGCATTAGTGGGACCCTGGTGCCTGCGGAGCAGCCTGCTGCTTGTTCACCCCAACTCTGCTCTCTGGGACCCAATTGCCTCTTGCTTGCTTGGGCCTGACCCTGACCTCCTGGTCGGATCGCCCTGCCATCTGCACAGCCCGCTTTGGGCTCAGAGGCCCTGTTCAGAGGTTCTGCTCACTTCTCCTCCCTACTCCCAGATCTGAGGCTCTCATGCTGCAGCCTGAGGCTCTGCCCCTGTGCCTCTAGAACTCCTGCCAGGCCTGAGACACCATCTCCAAGTCTCCAGCCCTGCATCTGGTCTTCAAGGCCCCATCCCAGAGCCTCTAGCACAAAAACAGGGCTGGAAGAGCTGCTCCAAAGTCCAATGCCCCACCAGGGACCCCTCAGCTTCAAGCCACCAGCACGTTGCAACCTGCTTTGAGCAAATGCCCACAACCTGGGAACCCATGACAACCTTATCCAGCTGCTGTGGTTACCTCTGTTGGGAGACTCTAGGTAGAGCAATCCCCACAACACCAGCCTCAATGAAGAGAGTCTCATCCAGCTCCCAACATGAACGTCCTACAACTATCTGGAGAGTTCCCAGCAAGGAACAGTAGTCCTGCAAACCAATTAACCTGGAATTCAGAAAAGAGGGTTCTGATGAGAGGACACCAGCAGAAGAACCCTGGCAAATGAAAAATCAATGCAGATCAACAACCTCAAGGGATCACAGTGGAGCTACAGTAGTGAACTCCAACTACAAGGAAATCATTGAAATGAAAGAAATGGAATTCAGAATATGGATGGCAAATAAGATGAATGGAATTGAAGAGAAAGTTGAAAACCAACAAAAGGAAACCCAAAAAATATGTAGAAAATTTATGAAAAAGTCACTAAAGAGCTTGACAAAATTAGGAAGAATATAATAGAACTTAAAGAAATGCAAGATTCATTGAGGGATTTTGAAAACGCAGTAGAAAGTTTCAGCAACAAATTAATCCAAGGAGAAGAAAGAATCTCAGAGCTTGAAGACAGGGCTCTCAAGCTAACCCAATCATTTAAAGAGGCAGAGAAGGGAACAAGAGCAGAGCAATTACTTACAGATATATGGGACTACACAAAGTAAGCAAACATACAAATTACAGGTATCCCCGAGAGAGAAAAAAAAAGGGCTAAAAGCATGGAAAATCTATTTGAGGGAATTATTGTGGAAAACTTCCTCAGTATAGCCAGAGATGTAGACATACAGATACAAGATGGTCCTCAAACTCCAGGAAGATTCATGGCAAATAGAACATCTCCAAGACACATAGTGTTCAAAATCAAAGTGAAAGAGAAAATTTTACAAGTAGCTAGACAAAGCAACAAATAACCTGCAAGGGAAAACCCATCAGGATAATAGCAGACTTCTAAGTGGAAACTCTACAAACCAGAAGGGAGTGTGCCCCCATCTTCGATCTTCTTAAACAAAACAACCGACCCCCTAGAATTTTTTTTCCTGCAAAAAACCAAGTTTCACATTTGATGGAGAAATTAAGTCTTTTCCAGGCTTGCAAACACTGAGAGAATTCGCCAAATCCAGACCTGACCTGCAGGAAGTACTCAGACCTGCACTATACATGGATCAGAACAATAGATGCCCACCAGTGTAAAAGCCCCCAAAAGCTAAAGTTCAGAGTCCATTTACCACAATGGTTTAAGAGGTAAAACAGAGCAAAGTTCTACTCAACAAGAAGAACAGAAATCCACCCCATTTATCAATTCATTCAATAAATGTGAATGGCTTGAACTTCCCACTCAAGAGACACAGGCTAGCTGACTGGATAAAAAAAAATACAAGCCAAGTATCTGCTGTTTTCAGGAAACACATCTAACCCAAAAGGATTCATTCAGACTCAAGGTTAAGGGATGGAAAACAATATTCCACGCAAATAAAAACCAAAAGAAAGCTGGTGTAGCAATTCTCATATCTGATAATATAGACTTCAAATCAACAAAAGTAAAGAAAGACAAAGATGGTCATTATATAATGGTGAAGGGAACAATTTAGCAAGAAGACAAAACAATTCTAAATATTTGGGAACCTAACACAGATTCATAAAGCAAATCCTATTTGATCTAAACAAAATGGTAAACAGCAACACTGTAATAGCTGGAGACTTCAACACCCCTCTAAAAGAACATTTTCTCTTCCTTCAAAGAGAAAATGAACAAAAAAACAATGGGCTTAAACAGAACTTTAGAAAAAATGGGCCTAATAGACATTTATAGAACACTCCACCCCCAAATCCCTGAATATACATGTTTCTCATCAGCTCATGGAACATTATCTAAGATTGATCACATCCTAGGCCACAAAACATGTCTCAACAAATTTAAAAAATAGAAATTATACCACGCATTCTCAAACCACAGAGGAAAAAAATTAGAAATCAACTCCAGCAGAAACACTCATCACTACACAAAGTCATAGAAACTAAACAACCTACTACTGAACAATAGTCAGGTCAAGGAGGAAATTAAGATGGAAATCAAAAGATTCTTTGAATTAAATGATAAAGGGCACACAAGTTATCAAAATCTGTGGGATACAGCTAAAGCAGTCCTGAAAGAAAAATTCACAGCCATAAATGCCTACATCCAAAGGACCAAAAGGTCACAAATCAGGAATCTAATGAATCATCTCAAGAAACTGGAAGAAAGAAGAGCAAACCAATCCCAAACCCAGCAGAAGAAAGAAATAACCAAGATCAGAGCACAATTAAATGAAATTGATAACAAAAGAACTATACAGAAGATTAATGAAACAAAAAGTTGGTTCTTTGAAAAGATAAGCAAGATCAATAGACCTCTTGCTAGATTAACCAGAAGCAGAAAAGAAAGGACTCTAATAAGCTCTATCAGAAATGAAAAAGAAAAAATTATAACTGATACCATGAAAATAAACAATATTATCTCTGAATATTATAAAAATTTCTGTGCACATAAACTTGAAAACGTGGAGGAAATGGACAAATTCTTAGAAACACACAACCTCCCTAGGCTCAATCAGGATAAAATAGAATTCCAGAACAGACCAATATCAAGTATCAAAATTGAAGCAGCGATAAAACTCTTCCAACAATAATAACAACAAAAAAGTCCTGGACCAGATGGTTTCACACCAAAATTGTATCAGACCTACAAAGAAAAACTGGTACCTATCATGCAGAAATTATTCCATAACATCAAGAAGAAAGAAATCCTTCCAAACACATTTTACACAGACAATATCACCTTTATACCAAAGCCAGGAAAGGACTCAACAAAAAAAGAAAATTATAGACCAGTATTCCTTATGAATATAGATACAAAAATTCTCAATAAAATCGTAGCAAACTGAATTCAGCTGCACATGAAAAACATAATCCATCACGACCAAGTGGGCTTCATCTCAGAGATGCAAGAATCGTCTAACATATATAAATCTATAAATGCAATTTAACACATAAATGGAAGTAAAAACAAAGATCATATAATCTCAATAGACACAGAAAAAGTATTTGACAAAATTCAGTACCCTTTTATTATAGGAACTCTTAACAAAATAGGCATAGATGGTACTTAACTCAAAATTATAAAAGCTGTATATGACAAACCCACAGTCAACATCATACTGAAAGGGGAAAAATTGAAATTGTTCTCACTTAGCACTGGATCCAGACAAGGTTGCCCATTATCACCAATTCTATTCAACATAGTGTTGGAAGTCCTAGCCAGAGCAGTCAGACAAGAGAAGGAAATCAAGGGTATCCAAATGGAGGCAGAAGAGGTCAAATTATTGCTCTTTGCTGATGTTATGATTTTATATCTAGAAACCCCCAAAGATTCTGCCAAGACACTCCTGAAATTGATAAACAAATTCAGCAAGTCTCAGGTTACAAAATCAATGTACAAATCAGTAGCATTCATATATGCCAACAACAGTCAAGCTGAGAACTAAATCAAAGACTCAATACCTTTCACAATAGCAACAAAGAAAATAATATACCTAGGAATATATTCAACTAAGGATATGAAAGACCTCTACAGATAGAACTATGAAACACTGAGGAAGGAAATAGAAGAGGATGTAAATAGACGGAAAAACATACCATGCTAATCAACATTGTTAAAATGTTTCTACCCAAAATGATCTACAGATTCAGTGCAATCCCTGTTAAAACACCACAACATTTTTCTCAGATCTAGAAAAAATAATTCTGTGCTTCGTATGGAACCAGAGAAGACCCTGTATAGCCAAAGCAACCTGAAGCAAAAAGAACAAATCAGGAAGCATCAATTTACCAGATTTCAAGCTATCCTTCAAGGCTACAGTAACCAAAACAGCATGATACTGGCACAAGAACAGAAACATAGACCAATGGATCAGGACAGAAAACCCAGATATAAAACAATCCCTATTCAACAAATGGTGCTGGGAAAATTGGATAGCCACATGTAGAAGACTGAAGCAGGATCCGCACCTCTCACCACTTACAAAAATCAACTCACAATGGATAATAGACTTAAACCTAAGACATGAAACCATAAGAATTCTAGAAGAAAATGATGGGAAAACTCTTATAGACATCAGCCTAGGCAAAGAATTTATGAAGATGACCCCAAAAGCAATCACAGCAACAACAAAAATAAATAAATGGGACCTGATCAAATTAAAAAGCTACTGCACAGTCAAGGAAGCAATCATAGAGTGAATAGACAAGCTAAAGAATAGGAGAAAATATTTACTTGCTATATATCCAATAAAGGGCTGATAACTAGAATCTATAAAGAACTCAAGCAAATCAGTAAGAAAAAAATAAAAAAAAAACCATTAAAAAGTGGGCAAAAGACATGAATAGAAACTTTTCAAAAGAAGATAGACTAATGGCCAACAAACATTTGAAAAAACAATCAACATCTCTAAGCATCAGGGAAATGCAAACCAAAACCACAACAAGATATCACTTAACTCCAGTGAAAATGGCTTTATCTAAAAGTCCCAAAACAGCAAAAGTCCCCAAATTCAACAAATGGTGTGGATGTAGAGAGATAGGAACACTCATACACGGCTGGCGGTACTGCAAACTAGTACAACCTCTATGGAAAGTAGCGTGGAGATACCTCAAAGAACTAAAAGTAGAACTTCAATTTGATCCAGCAGTCCCACCACTTGGTATTTACCCAAAGGAAAAAAAGACATTCTATAAAAAAGACACCTGCACTCAAATGTTTATAGCAGCACAATTCACAATTGCAAAGATGTGGAAACAACCCAAGTGCCCATCAACACATGAGTGGATTAATAAAGTGTGGTATGTATATACCATGAAGTACTACTCAGCCATTAAAAAATGGTGAATTAATACC
>CAUYRB010043797.1:0-13392 GCA_963574695.1 Propithecus perrieri
ACCATTTGACCCAGCAATCCCACTACTAGGCATCTACCCAAAGAAACAAAAGACATTCTATAAAAAAGACATCTGCACTAGAATGTTTATAGCAGCACAATTCACAATTGCAAAGATGTGGAAACAACTTAAGTGCCCATCAATACATGAGTGGATTAATAAAATGTGGTATGTGTATACCATGGAGTTCTACTCAGCCACAAAAAACAATGGTGATCTAGCACCTCTTGTATTATCCTGGATAGAGCTGGAGCTCATTCTACTAAGCACCACATGTACTCACCATCAAATTGGTGTTAACTGACCAACACTTATGTGCACATATAGTAGTAACATTCATTGGGTGTCAGGCATGGGGAAGAGGATGGTATATTCACACCTAATGGGTGCAGCATGAACCTTCTGGGGGATGGACATGCTTGAAGCTCTGACTCAGGTGGGGCAAAGGTAATATATGTCACCTAAACATTTGTACCCCCATTATATGCTGAAATAAAAAAAAAGAAATATGCTCTCGCATATATGGACAACTAACTACTGACAAAGATGCAAAGGCAATTCAGTGTAGAAAGGAAATTTTTTCAACAAATGATGCTAAAACAACTGGACTTCCATGTTAAAAAAAAATCAACTCAACTCAAAATAGATCACATATAAAAGTAAAACCAAAAACTATAAAATTTATATAAAGAAACAGAGGAAAAAACCTTTATGACCTTATATTAGGTCACCTTAGATTAGGTGAAAACATCTTAGATATGACAACAAAAGCACAACCCATAAAAGAATGAATTGGTAATTTAGATTGAATCAAAGTTAAATTAAAACTTCTCCAAAAGACACTGTGAAGAGGATGAACACACAAGGCACACACTGGGGGAAAAAATGTGTAAATTATACATATCGCATGAATTCCAAAAACTCAATATGATAATAAAACACCAGATAAAAAGGGAATAAAATACTTAAATAAAACACTAACAAAGAAGACATATGGATAGCAAATGAGGACATGAAAAGACTCAACATTATTGGTCATTACAGAAATGAAAATTAAAACCATAATGAGATACCACATATGTTATTAGAAAGGTTAATCTTAAAAAGACTGACCAAACCAAGTATTGGTGAAAATGTGGAAGAACTGCAACTCTCATACACTGCTGGGTGGGAATGTAAAATGATAGAACCATCTGGAAAAGTGGGTAGGTTTCTTAAAAAGTTGAGATGGACATATGATCCAGTCATTCCACCCCAGATATTTATCCAAGAGAAATGAAAGCATACACCCATACAAAGACTCACACACAAATGATCATAGCAGCTTTACTTGTAATAAATAACCCCAAACTGGAAACAACCCAAATGTCCATCAGTGGGTGAATGGATAAAAAAACTATGGCACATGCATACAATGAGATAATACTCGGCATCTAAAGTAATAAATTATTGCTATATGCTATAATATGAATGGATCTGAAAAAATTATGCTAGGGAATGAAGCATAATTCACTATTATGCTGTAAATGAAGCCAGACACCTCCCCCACAAAAAGAATACATAAGATTCCATTCATGCAAAATTCTAGGAAAAGCAATCTAACATGTAGTTCCAGAAAATATATGATTGGTGAACTATTGTCCAGGCCATAAAACAAAAAAATAAAAATCTATCGTTGGGAACAGGGAAGGTATAGGGTGGTTGGGAGTGATTATAAAGGGGTTCAATGAGTGTGGGGGCTAATGGATATGTTTATTTTCTTAACTGTGGTGATGGTTTTCTGGGTGTATGCATAGGTCAAAACTTATCAAGCATATACATACTGTATATCAATTCTACCTCCATAAACATGTTTTTAAAATTAGATATCCATCTAATTTTGTTTTCTAATTGCTGTCTGCATATATACACGAACACAGATTTTATAAAACTGTATTTATAGCATGCACATTCAACATTTTTAGCTCAGTTTTCTGTTTTACTTGTATATTTGCTTCTTCCTCCCACTCTCCCATCAGTCAAGTAGCACCTATTAATAACCTGTTCAACAATAATCCGAGCAGTAGCCCTCTAAAAATTCAGCTCAGGGCACTAGGACCATCAACACGGTGACACCAATACCATGATGTGTGACACAAATCAGCATGAAATGCGAGATGATCCTTGTCAATCCCACACAGACAATGGTAACCAATCACTGCACTCTTGCTCTCCGAGCCTGGATAAATGATTTCAGTTCTAATAGATGGGAGTGGCTGGTACAGAAGGTGAACCTGCTCTGCCATTCCAGAGATCTAGTGGATACTGCTAAGTGAAATAGGTCAATACTTTTTTGCCCTCATCTTTTTGCGTGGGTTCCTCTGTGCCATTTTGTTACTTTGCTAAAATCAAGGAAAATGGGTGTTGTATTGCTGCCTACATTTAGTCTTGCATTTAAATGACAGTTTCCTTTAAGAGCCAATGTAGGATGAATATATTCCAGAAGATTCTTATTGACAAAGCTCTGGTCATGATAAACTTGACTTTTTACTGAATCCTTTCAACACTACATTCTGTGCTAGACAATACCACGCTTAGCTATCTGCTGTCAGGATTATCCTCTGAGCCTCACTTTTCTCACCTGTAAAATGGTGAAACTGGTATCTATATTGCAGAGTAGTCCTCAGGACTAGAGAGGATACAGGGATGCAAGCTCCACAAATACAAGGATTTTGCCTAGTCTATATAACCTTAGCACCCAGAATAGACCCAGCCACATAGTGTTCAATAAATAGCTATTAAAATGAATGAATATGTAAACAGCCTCTTAGACATCATGGCACATAAAAACGAGTTCGACCTCCACAGACTTAACAGCTAATATTCTGTAAGAACTGACCTCCTTGAAGACAGTCGCCCTGGATGGTCTTTTTGTCCCCTGGAATTGTATTTTACTCAAGGTTTCTAAAGTTAAAGGTCAAGGCAAATATCATGGGCAGAGCCAGATGAGGGTGAAACAAATGAAGCATAAGCCTGGTGCATACGTTTTAAGGGTGTCCCAAAAAAACTCAGTAAATGAGAGAAACAGCATTTCATGAAATATATTTAAAAATCAAAAATAATGCAAAGAATCTATGATGAACAAAATATCAGTTTTGAACAAAGGCAAAATCAGTCACAGTGCCATGCTGAGCCCTATTAAAGCCTGCTGCAGAAGGAAAAAAATCAGTTAACAAACGCTGATCCTATCTTTACTAAAAATAATTGATTTTTTTCAAAATATTACATTAAAATATTATTCTTCTTGATAACTAAGTTTTTTAGCACCCCCTTAAATTTTGTGCCCAAGTTAAGTTCCTCCCTCACATCGCCCCAATCCCAACCCTGCACAGCGATCAAAACTGTTCTTGCAGAATCCCTTAAACTATACACCAATTAGAATATTCGATTCTCAATAAATTCAACACAGCCAGTTTGACTCCAGTGTTGGAACAGCTCGATGTTTCTCCAGGTGAGCCCTGGATGAAGAAGTTGGCTTAAGTTAAAGGAGCTGCATCGTGCACAAAACGTTTGTCTTTACACGCCAGAGCCACGCTGGCCTGAGCGAGGTGCGGATGCTGTGGGGGCTCTTGGGAACAGAGAACAACAGGGTCACGTCTGCCATCTCACCTCGACTCCAGGCACAGCCTCCAAGGCAGGAGGACTCAACCACATGGGTTTGTCATTCTTGTTTGTGTTCTGTTTCTCTGTCTGTCTCTCTCTCTCTCTCTCTCTCTCTCTCTCACACACACACACACACACACACACATCTTGTGCAATTTGAATGAATAAATACTGTGCCTCTCCTGGAAAGGCAATACTGCCCTCCCCTCGCCTCTGCCCCCAGCACGCCTGCTTGTTGAACAGCTGACAGGTTCTGACTCCAGCCTCAGGAGCCTCAGCATTTAAACAACTCACTAGCGAGTTCCTTGAGCCGCCAAGACAAAGGCGACTCTGGCAGCGGGCTATGTATTTCTTTTGCTTTCCCTAAGTACCCATACCATGTTGCTTCCCATAAATTCACAGTTTTATCCTGAGATAAAATCGCACCATTTCTGCCAGGAATCACACACAGAAACATGGTTCTGTTTTCTTTCTGGACATACTGTATTTGATAAAATTAGAAGGAAGTCACCATACCAACATTTTCACACAAGAAGAAAGAGGAAAAAAAACAAAAAGAGAAAGAGTAAAAATCAACCAGCTATGAGATCCAGTAGAGAGAAGATATAAGAAAACATCGTTTGCAGGCTCCAAATCTTGAGGTATAAAATATCCTTTCCTTTCCTTCTTTGTCCCCACTTGTGGCATCTAGCCAGTCACCAACAAGCACAAGAGCAGGATGCCAGTTCCATTAAACATATTTAAACCTACAGGAGAGTGAGTCAGGAAAGAACACGAAATCTCCCTGGCTCCAGGTCTGTCAGTGAGAAGAGACATTCCCTGCAAATCAGCTAATCATTTGCCTAAATCAGCTGCGTTTTTGGGTCACTGATACAAAGCATCGACTTAGCAGTCAGCCTCCCAAGACAGAAAGAAGGTTGGATAATTATGTTATGTAAATATCCATGAGGCAAATGTTCTTGAAGTTGAAATCACATCGTCCAGCTCCACCACCGTGTAAATCTTGGAGTCACAGAGTATCAGATTCTACCAGTTCATCCCAGATATTTTCCAGAGGGGGTAACAGAGACTTGGCAAGGCCAGGTGACTCGTTTTACTCAGGTCATGACGACAGCAGGTGAGACCCTCCACCCAAGCTTCTGCCAAAGAACCATGATGTTTTCTGCTGCCCTGTGGTAGGGACCATTTTAGTCCAAGGCTGGCACATGTTTGGGCCGTATGCAGTTCCTTTCTGTGGTGAGTGGAATGAGACTCTCCTTCCCATTACCACAAGCTACACCACACTACACAGGTGGCTTCTAAAATGCAGCCAGGAGTGACGCAGCCACAAATGTCCACTCCTAGAACCTCTGAGACCCTAACAGGGAGAAATGTGGGTGGAGAGTGATTCATAAAGAGCTCACTCAGTATTGGTACATTAAAAAAGCCAATGAAACTAGACAAGTTCATCTGCACTCTTTCTTCATTAACTAATGTATCTTTTTTCTGAGTAAAAAAAACTATAATGATCTCACATGATCTTACAACACTATTAGTTCCCTGAAGGCAAAACCTTTTTCTGCCTCACTCACTGGTCTATCCCCAGTCCAACTCTGAATCTAATACTAAATAAACATTTCCTGAATAAATTTTAAAAAGAAAAATATTTGTTCATCCCCCAAATATGGAAAAATTTTTAAAACGAAGCAAAACTCTCCCATCACTTCATGACACAGAGGTAGCAACTGTCACCATTTTAGTATATTCTTTCCAGAATGTATTCTATACACGTACATACAAGTTTTCAACCTAATATGAGATTAGACCATATATAGAATTTTATATATTTTTTTTTTTTTGCCAACTAACATCACATCTTGCTTTTAATTTTAACCTTCTTTTCAGTTTTCTCTTCTTCACTGGCAACTATACAGGCATCAGAAATGAGCAAATCGATATACAGTGACCAAAAGTCAAACACCAAAAGTTCTTCCTGGAGTTAAACAACTTTGGTGGAATACAGTCCTTCCGAACCAGCTCTTCCTTACTCCTAACACAAGTCATTTTTTCAATTAACAAGTCAAGGAAACACCAGGACAATTACGGCTATATTGAACTTCGTGGTATTTTCTGCACAGAAACAAAATACATCTTTCTACCAAAGAACAGATAAAGAAGTTGAATTGAAGAACCATAAAAAAAGATTTGGCAGACAACAATCTTGGGTATGCGATTACTCAAGCACCTCTGAATGCTACAGACTGACAAGCGGCTCCTATAAGAATCACAGATTTTGTTTCCAACTGTTTCTCTCACAATGTGCACATTGGTTTCTACACATTCCTGTGCGCGTTTCAATTCAGCAGAAGTCCATGTGGACGTCTCTGTCTGGATGTCTAACAGATACTTACACTCAAAGTGTCCAGAGTTGGGAGTCCAGAGTCTCTTTCAAATTGGCTCGACCTGCAACCTGTCCCATCTCAGTAAATGACAACTCCAATCTTCCGTTGGGCTCAGGGCGAAAGTCATGAAGTCATTCTTTTCTCCTCTCTTCCTCTCACACTCCCCATCAAACCTCTACCTTCAGAATAGACCCAGAATGTGACGACTTCCTACAAACCCTGGGCAAGCTCCCATCACTGCTGGCCTTGACAGCTCCACAAACCTCCTAAATGGCCTTCCACAGCCAAGCCTGCCCCTCTGCAGTCCAGTACTCACAGAGCATCCAGAACCATCCTTTGAAATGTTAAGTCAAAAAAGGGGCAGCACAGGTGGTTTTTTGGAGTGACAGAATAACTCTGTATCTTGACCATGATGGTGGTTAGAGACTGTGCATTGTAAAGGCTCACAGAACTGTATACCAGTAAGAGAGAATTTTACTCTAGGTTAAAAAAAAAAAAAAAAAAAAAAAAAAAACTACTTAAAAAAAGGTCAGAAATTCTCTGCTCAAAAACTGGTGCTGTAACAGCTAAAGTTCCCTCATGGACCCAATTCCCTTTTACCTCCTCTTTGACTTCACCTTCTAGTACTTTCTCTCCCTTTGCTCACTTTGGCCACACTTTCCCCACAACCCCCTGCTGCTCCTCAAACAAGTTAGGGAGCCCCTACCTAAGTGACTCAAGCTGCTCCCTTTACCTGGAATGTCCCTCCTTCCCATGTGCAAGGTTAATACTTACACAAGTATCGCCTTCCCAATCAGGCTCTATTCACAATTGCCACTCATCTCCCATCAGCATTCCCTTGTTCTACTTTTCCTTTTCCTTTCATAGTTGTTATCAATTTCATACATACCATATAACTTACTAATATTTCATGGTCATTGTCTAACTCTCCCTTACCTCCAGCTGGAATCTAAACTCCTTGCATATAGCAATCTTTCTTCCATTTATCAGTATACCCCCAATACTTAGAAAAGTGCCTAGAGAACACAGTAGGTGTCTAATAAATACCTGTTGAATAAATGAGCATACACAATTGGTGTCTACTATGTGTGTGCCATTGCACTAGCCCCTGTTGTAGACTCAACATGCAAAATGACAGTTACTCTGTTAAATAAATGGGTTGGCCTACATAATCCCCAAGTCTCTCTCTAGCTCAGAAATTCATTCCAAGTGAGCGTTATAAACTATATTATAGGCTCTACCAGAGTGTAAGCTCCCTAAAGGCAGTGATTTTAGTCTGCTTTCCAGCTACTGCATCCCCTCCCCTAGAGAAGTACACAGCACATAGTAAGCACTCAATATTCAGTGGATGAATAAGCTCCCTGTGGACGAGGAATAAAGCTCTTGTATGTTGTTGAGTTTCTAATTCTACCCAGCGCACAGGAGAAGCTCAGCCTTGGGTAAGCCCTACCTAGTGTCCTGACGGTTGGGTCAAAAAATCACGTTGGCAGCAATACACACAGGCCTCCCTCAATATTCCTGGAATATTAGCAAAAGGGATGATTTTAAACATGCTACGTAAGCATCTAACTTCAGGTGGTGGCCCTTGGGAATCCCTATTAGGTACATCACATCAAAGACAGGCTCCCTGACGTCAACGTGCTTGAGGATTCTGAGCATAAAATTGAGGTCAAATAAGACTCCTGTGGAAAGTAAGCTTCTCCAGAGAAATTGCTGGGATTTTCCTTTGCATTCCAACCTTGTTACTTCATTTCTCTGACTTGAACTTCACGTCGAGGCCACCATGAGCCCCCAAATCCACAGACGGCGCCTCAGCCATTACCATCCGCAAGCCCCTCTTGACCTTCCATGACCCTCAAAAGCTTTGCTTCCACATATGTGAGTTTTCCAAGGATAGACCTTGTCAGCAAATGAACACTGACATAAGATGTAACTTCAACTTGTACAGCTTTCGGAATTATGAGTATCACTGTCATACCAGTCTTTCAGCACTGCACAATAAAGACGTGGCGTAAACCACATATATAATCTTAAAATACATAGATAACATGAAAAATAAGTCAAACCAAACTAGTGAAATTAATAATGAATACATTTAAACTACTGTAATTTCAACATGAAACCAATATAAAAACTATTAATGAGATAGTTTACCTTTTTTTTTCATACTAAGTCTTCAAAATCTGGAGTCTCTTTCACACTGACTACAAATCTCAATCCAGATGCAACATATCTGAAATGCTCCAACAGTCACGTGTGGCTAGTGGCTATGGACCTGGGCAGCGTGAATGTAGACGTTAAGCACCTTCTCTTTCAAGATGCTATTGCTACTCTCACAGTCACACTATTTAAAGATCTTGGAACTGATTTTACCATGTCTTCTAACCTATAATGACATCACTTTCATTATTCTGTGCTCTAAAACATGCTTCCTGTAACATAGTTAAATGAGGCAATGTTACGGGGGAAAGGGCTGCTAAGTATGATAAAGTCAGCCTGGCTCTGTGACTTGTACATAACGTGTGTTTCTCTGACCTCTAACTTGAACCCATTTCACTGAATTCCAATGACGTCCCTAAGTTTCTAAGAGTGGTGTGTGTGTCTTATGGATGGGAGGGCAAAACGTGTGCTGACTACAAGGTTTCTTGACACAGCTATGCCAACAACGACACCGAAAGATTAAACAAACAGCAACAGAAAAGAGATTGAAAGCAGGAGAAAGTTCGAGTGCACCCCTGCCGGCCAGCTCTTAGTCTTCTAATCGGTATAACCACGATGAGCCTTAAGAAGAAAAGGGCTCTTTATAGACTCAAAGGAATGTTCTAACCAAGTTTTTAATGAAAAGGAACTAAAAAACACATTCAGCTTACGTGGTAATTCACCAGGTGAGAGTTGCTTTGAAAATCTGTCCCTAGAAGAGCTCTGTCATTTTCTCCCTGAAGGTGAGATTATTGCCTCTACTAGCCTCCAAAAGGTGAAATGGATCACCAGAATGGGAAAGCCAGTTCAATCTGGAGAACTTTCCAAAGCGACAGAGGTGTGAATTTTGTAGTGATAAAATAATAATTAACACATCACAGAGCATCCAGATTCTGACATTCTCTACTCCTGTTTCTATTACCCAGGGCCTCAAAAAGCTACTTTTGCAAAAGAAAGCAAACTGGCTTAAAGTTAACTTTCTTCAGTTGGAAGGTTGGTTTCAAGTATTGCTCAGCCTACAGAATGAGCTACACTGGCCTAGTTCTAACAGCTGACTCAGCAGAGACTAGTTGGAACAATGGTTTTCAGGAGGCCAAGTCTGGAATTGGTGAGGCTCTGACAGTACTCTGCCAAAGTCAGCAATTTCTTAAAAATGAGGTCAGATTATAGGAACCCCAATGCTGTATCTACTGGCCCTGTTTCTTGGAGAAAGGAAATAACCAGACTATAATATACCCACTATCCTAAAAACAGCCAAGAAGCAACTGGCAGCAACCTCAGTAGACCTGCAGCATTTGGCAGGGAGCTGGTAAACCATTGATTTAGTCTGCAAGTACTCCTAGATTTCACATTCGAGTGGAGGAGAAGCCTAAGAATGAGTCACGGGTCACAGCTCTTTTGGCCTCTGAAAAAGCATCTGAGAGAAGAAGGAAGTACATCACATCCCCAAGTCCTTATGCCCTCAACCTCCCTAAAAATAAATTCAAAGTGTGTGATAAAAAGATATCAATGATTATGGCACTGAAAGAAACACAAAATGTAATAAAGGTATAGTTCAACAAACACTCTGAAACGCAGGACAGTGCCTAACAAAACTACATTTGTGATATTCTTGCTGAGTCAAGCAGAAACAGTACTCATTCTTTACTTCATTCATTTATCCGCCCAACCAGCTCATTCAAGCCTTTCACGCACTGGGTACTATGGTAGACACTGGTGCTACAATGGTAAAGTGAACCCAACAAGGACCTGCATTCAGGGACCTTACATTGTGAGGAGGACAGACAAGCCAAATAAATTCACCTAAGCAAGTAACACCTGTAATAAGAACTATCATCTAGCGAATGCTTAGTATGTTTTGGGTTCTATGCAAGGCATTCATTTAATCCTGATAAACATCACCAATCAAGCATTCAGATCATTTACAAATGAGGTAAGAGAACCACACAGAAGTCAATTTGCCAAGGTCATCCAGTCAAAGACACAGCCAGGATATAAGCCCAATTCCTATCATAAGCTTAATGTTCGAAAATAAGATACCATCTTTGTATTAAAAAAAAAAATCATGCAAGCCAATGGTGAGCTGGATTGACTGACAGTTGTGCATTGCATTAAAATGTGTGATCATAAACAATCCAATTTAAAAAAATGGATAAAACATTTGAACAGACATTTCACCAAAGAAGATATACTAAATGGTGGCGAATAAGCACCTGAAAACATGTTCAATGTCTTTAATTATCTGCAAAAGGCAAGTTAAAAATCACAATTAAATACCAACACACTATTAGAAAGGCTAAGAAAAAAAATTTTTTACTTAGACAATACCAAGTGCTAGTAAAGAACGCGGAGCTACTGGAACCCTTACACGTTGCTGGTGAGAATGAAAGATGGTATAGCCACTTTGGGAAAAGTTTGACAGTTTCTTACAAAGTTAGACATATACTTTGTATGTCTGTGTACCACATGATGCAGAGATCTCAGTCCTAGGTATTTACCAAGCAAAATGAAAAGCTAGGTTGACAAAAACACTTCTCCACTACAAATTTAGTTCCTTCCCTAGGCCTCTGAGTCTATTCTCTTGCTTTCTTTGAAGGCTCCTGTAGCAATTTTTATTCATAATCCCCCAAACTGGAAACAATTCAACTGTCCTTTGGTAAATGGATAAACACACTGCAGTGCATTCATATAATGGAATAATACGCAACACAAAGGAACAAAATAATGCTATAAGCAACGACATGGATGAACCTTAAATCCATTTTATTAAGCAAGAGAAGCTAAATCTAATACCTTTATACTAGGTTAGTCCATTCATATGACATTAAGAAAAAGGCAAAATTATTAGCAACAGAAAACAGATATGGTTGCCTGGAGGTGGGAGAAGGGGTTGACGACAAAGGGAAGATAGGAAGGAATTTTCAGGGGCGATAGTACTGTTTTGTATCTTGAATGAAGTGGTAGTTACATGACTATATGCAACTGTCGAAACTCAGAGCAGTGCATCCCCAAAAGAGTGACTTTTATCGTAAGTAAATTTCAAAAGTGAATAAAATTCCCTTCAAAAATTGTGATTTTAACATTAAACACCTGTCAAAGATACACAAAAATACTAAAAAATTTGCCCAGATTAAAGCCACCCCAAACTATTAATGCAAGAAATTTTCTTAATGACAAAATGTTGGAACAGGCATATTTTCAAACTGTCAAGTAACGGACTTTTTTTTTTAACACCTTCTCACTGGTTGGCAAGCAGAACAGTTAGCTCCAACACCTTCATTCTGCATTCTGGAAAACGCAAACACGGCACAGGGAAGCTTCTGGCATGGGGGATGCGGGTTTCTCCTCTGTCTGTAATAAGCCACAAAAGCTACTGCAGGGAATATGTGTCTTTACCGAGGAGAAGCTAAAATGTCCCAAAGGCTTGCTGCTTTCCCATTAAGGAATATGCACTGTGAGGACCACCTGGTCAGTTCCCTGGGGAGTTCCATCTTCATCTACTGTTGGGTAAGTGCTTTGCTTTCAAGGTCTGAGTTTGATATCTTATTGACAATCTTATGGACATTTCCTGATAAAATATTGCTTGACAACTCAAAACCTTGTTTTTGTTTTGTTTTGTTTTGTTACTGTCACTGGAATACAGACACTCTTCCACTTACAATATAAACCCATTGAAAATTGAAAATGTACCTAACCTACCAAACATCATAGCTTAGCCTCGTCTACCTCGAATGTGCTCAGAATACATAGACCAGCCTACAGCTGGGCAAAATCATTTAACACAAAGCCTATTTAATAATAAGGTTTTGAATATCTCATGCAATTTATTGAATGCTGTACCAAAAGTAAAAAACAACGCTGTATAGGCACCGGAAGTATGGTTTCTCCTAAATGTGTATGGCTTTCACTCCATCGTAAAGTCAAACCATAATTGATATTAACCACACCCTCCGCCCACTTCTTTGCATTATATGTTACAATACAGGGAAACTAACAGAAGCACTCTGTCAGCCAGTAATTTTACAGAGAGTCTGGCAAGCCGGAGAGAAGCTCACCTTCCCAGCGTTGGGGAAGCAATACATCTGGATCTATTCTCCAGCTCACATTTGGTTCTTTCCCCAAGGCTCTAGAGTCTATTCTCTCCCTTTCCTGAACAGCCCCAAAGCTCTGGCTCATCTGCCTACCAAAGGCTCGCTAAAAACCCATATTACAAGCAATTCAAAGCATGAAATGAAAATTGATGCTTTCAACTCCTGTAAAGATGAAAACGGGAAGCTGCCAGAACACTGTGTTCCTTCATTTTTCCACATCAGTTTTCAAGAATACAGATAGCAGCATGTCATATGAGATAAGAATGTGCAATAATGGTGATGCATTCCTCCCTAAAATTGACCCATTAAAGCTGAGCTTTTGCATTAAAAGGAAAGTCTGGTAAGGGCTGTATTAAAAACAAAAAAGAAAAAATGCAACCTTCAGAATCGACACTGACCAAAGATGACAAACGACTCCCCGTATTTTAGTAAAAGGCACACTAAAACAATGAGTGGCTATGCCTTCGGCATGAATCAAATCACACTGTTCAATCTGGACAACGCAGATGAAAGTCTCACCATACTACTGGTGAAATGGGCAGTTCAAATTCTCTCTCTATGCAGGTTCAACATCTATAAAATGAGACGATTAAGCAAAAATAAAATCTTAAGAGTTCTCTTGCAATATTACATTCTATAGTTCTAGGACTCAGAAAAGTATAGGCTGCCATGTATTATCATCCTTTATTAAAATATTAATGTAAGTTTTCTGAGGGCAAGAATTGTTCACCATTGTACCCTTGGTACCTTGCAGAGTGCCTGGCATATACAACGTGCTCAATAAATTTCTCATGAATGATAGCAGAGGCAGGATAAGTTTGCCTTTTTCCATCACTTGACTACCAGGTTCTGAATGTAAGAAATATTTATACACCTAAATTGTGATTTCATGGTAGACCCAGGTAGGCACATAAAAATGTATGAGACACTGAACTTAAACTTCTATTCTAGATAGAAATATAAGAAATGTTTGCTTGAGAGGAGAGCCATCTAGGCAGTTAAGAGTTTCTAATGATGTTCCACACGGGTTCAGAGCAGGGGTGGGTCAGAGTGCACAGCTAGAGTGTGCAGGAATGGAT
>CAUYRB010043798.1:0-13159 GCA_963574695.1 Propithecus perrieri
TATCACAAGATCGGAAGAATGGGCTCCACCTGTACTCGCCATCAAATTGGCACTAACTGATTAACACTATGGTGCTCACATGGTAGTAATAGCCTCCAGGGATTAGGGGGATGGGGAGGGTAAACCTGCAACTAAAGGACATGGTGAGCATTGTAGAGGGGAAGGGCATGCCTCTAACCCTTGCTTGGGTGAGGCAAAGACATAAAATGTAACCAAAATGTTTGTACCCTCATAATACCCTGAAATAAAAATAAAAAAAATAATGAAAACTAGTAAAGAATGCTGCATCTTTTATTTTTTAGGTCTTAATCTAACTGTCTACCAAGGGATGGATGAGTTTCCTAAGCAGTCTCACTTTCTTAGAAAAGAATTAGCTTTTTTTCTGTTCACTTTCTACACTTTCTTCTCTAAAAAATATATATATATATGAAATATATGTAAAATTACTCATATATATGCATATATATGTAAAATTATGCAGGATCTATATTGCCCAGGAAGTTCTTAAAAATATTTGATCCAGAGATCTTCACCATCATTGTTATTTAGTAGGCCTGGGACAGTTGTTGGGAACCTCTGTGTGTATATATTTTTAAGTCTCTTCACACGAACACGCACTTTCACATTCTGTTGGTGGGAATGTAAAACACTAGCTTTAGTGGACATTGTGGTCATTACTACAAAATTAGGCATTTTTTTTCTAAAATGTAATTTCACATGTGTGTAAAGACCCTTGTGAATAAGGCTGTCCATCGCAGCATTGTTGGAAATAACAAAAAACTAGACAAAAATCTAATGTGATGTCCATTGATGGGGAGTTAAGAAATGTGGGGTTCGTACTGAAAAGAAGTTGCATAGACCTCCACTGTGCTGATATGAGATGACTTTCTAGGCATATTTTAAGGAAAAGTAATTAAAATGAAGCACACTATGTATAGTTGTTTCCATTTGCATAGAGAGAGAAATATGCAGACATACAGTGTGTATACTTAGAGTTCTGGAGGATAGGTAAGAAATGGGAAGTCATGTCTGATTTGTAGGTAGGGCCAGGTGGATTGGGGGTCAGGGTGGGTCAGATTATTTTTCAATATTTCTCCTATGCTGTTTGATTTTTTTTTAAGGATGACTCATATGCATCATACATATTAAAATATATTTTAACTTTTTAGTGTAAAACCTAGATAATTAAAAAAAAAGTACTTCCCAGGGGTATCTGACGTCTCTTAGGTATCATCTCAGGCTGCATTGGCCTCACTTGTCTCTGGGGACGTTGGCCACTTGGACTGGGACAGCCACTGCTGAAGCTCTCAGCTTGGCATGGGTGGCCTGGCTTCCCGAGTTTGCAGCTGTGCAGCACCTTGTCTCGTGTCCTCCCCTTGGCCCTCACATCCTTTCAGGCTCAAGGGCAGCAGGAAGGAGAAAGTTGGCTTCTCATACAGCTAAAACAAGTGCTGGGATGGAATCTTATTGGCTATTGTGACAGCTAATTCGATGCCACCTTGGCTAGGCAGTGTTGCCCATTTGTTTGGTCCAACAGCAGTCTAGATGTTGCTGTGGAGGTCTTTGTTCAGATGTGATCCGTAATATGGGCGGGCCTCAGCCAATCAATTGAAAGCCTTAAAAGCCAAGAGGGAGGCGTCCTGAAGAAGAAGGAACTCTGCCTCAAGACTGCCACATAGAAACCCTACCTGAATTTCCAGCTTGCTGGCCTGCCCTGCAGATTTTAGACTCAAGATTGCAACATCAAATCCTACCTGTGTCTCCAGCCTGTCAGCCTACCCCCGTGGATTTCGAACTTGCTAGCCCCCACAGTCACGCAAGCCAAAGCCTTAAAATATTAATAAATCTCTCCCCTCCACCTCTCTCTCTCTCCACACACACACACACACACACAAACACACACCCTCCTGGTTCTGTTTCTCTGGAGAACCCTGACTCATGCATCTGTGACGGGCCTGACTCTGATGCTGTCACTTTCTCTCTAAGAATGAGAACAGGTCGACCTCGGCTGAAGTTGTATCTTCACCCCTGGGACTGTGGATCGGGTTGGATTCACCCAAATGACCTTGGTGCTGACCGGTGGGAGAGGGGTGGGTCAGCAAACCAAAATCATGGAGTTACAAGAAGTAAAATCAGTGGAGGCTGGAAGGAAACAAAACAAAGCAGCAAACAGAAGTTCATTGCTGTAGCCATTAGTATCCCTTTGTACAAATATGTTAACAGGCTCAGTGAGGTCAAGTGGCTTGGCCAACGTCACACAAGAAGTTGGCGATTGAGTAAGATCCACGCCTAAGTGCGTCTGATCTCAAAGCCCCCAGATGCTTTCCTCTGTATCAATCATTTCATTCGTTTATTTATTCATTTCATCAACCAACCAACCAACACTAACTAACATTACTATTGGCCCACTGTTGACATGCATGGATTGTGCTGGACCCTGATGACTCTAAACCGTGTAACCTTAAAAATATCCCTATGTAGAGAAAATATTTCCTGTGCTACAGACCACTTTTCAGATATTCTGAACAAAATCCACTTGACTTGAGCTTCTCAGAGCAGGCACATTCAAATCCTGATTGGTCTTCAGAGATGAATACAAATGATTTTTTTTTCCACTGAGCTAACTTGTTTGTAATTCCCTCAGTGGAGTCAGGCAGAGAAACAAGAAGGTAAAAACAATCATAACAACAACACCCACTGCTGTTTACAAGAGGGAAACATTCCTGATGGGTCAGAGGAAGATGTACGGCACCTGTGTGCCAGAGCTGGCTCGGCATCTTGGCGAGCCATGGATTTATGGCTCCAGCATCGCCAAAGGAGGAGTCCATTTCCACTGATTTCATTCCGAGGTCCCCAGGTTGGTTATTGCTCCATTTCTTCTTAACGTGAGTGATGAGAGTGTCCTAGGAGGCAAGTGGGCGCACAAGTGCGAACAGTTGTTTCGTGGATTTATTGTTTATTCTCTACTTGATTCACTTCCCTGGCTGGCCCTGTGAATGACTTCCTCTGTGAGAGCAGTTCCCAGACTTGCAGCTCCTAGAGCGTGCCACGTTCATCCTGCCTCTGGGCCTGCCCCCAACTCTTGCCTTTGCCTGGTATGCCTGCTCGGTTATTTTAGGTCAGTCCAAGTCCTGACCTCTCCGTATGGCTCAGCTATAATAATAATGGTCCCATTTGACATTTGCAGTAGCTCCTGCTGCTTCGGAGCATGGTCTTTGGAGCCAAGCTGCCTGGGTTTACATCCCAGTGTAGCCTCCATGGCTGGCTAGTCTAGCGCCACTGACTTTCCCTCTGCAGGAGTCAAGGTTGGTTGATCTTAGGGGTCTCTTGCCGAGAGTAATTTGAGCTAATCCATGTAAATTGCAAGGTAAGCCCTAAATAAAGGATAATTATTATTTTTGTTATTTAAGCCATCCCAAAAGAAAGAGGAGACACAAAGAATTGACACATTGGCTTGAAATCCCAGCTCTGTTGCTAACTCTCATGACCTTGGGCAAATTATCAGTTTCCTCATCTGTAAAATAGGGACAATAACAGTACCCACCCTATACTGTGGTTGTGAAAGTTAAATGGGATGTTGCATGGGAATTGTTGACCACAGTCCCAGGCATTCAGTAAATGCCGGATGGAAATAATGGTTTTTAACTATTACTATAAACCTTAAAACATTTAACCGCTGGCTGGGTGCGGGGGCTCACACCTGTAATCCCAGCATTCTGGGAGGCCGAGGTGGGAGGATTACTTGAGGTCAGGAGTTCAAGACCATCCTGAGCAAGAGTGATACCCTGTCTCTACTAAAAACAGAAAAAATTATCTGGGTGCAGTGGTGCACACCTGTTGTCCCAGCTACTCAGGAGGCTGAGGTAGGAGGATCCCTTGAGCACAGGAGTTTGAGGCTGCACTGAGCTATGATGACACCCCTGCACTGTAGCGTAGTGACAGATTAACACCCTGTAAAAAAAAAAAAAAAAAAAAAATTAACCACTAGGTTAAATGAGCATAGTTTGTGTGATTTAATTCTAAAGTAACTTTATTTTTCTCTTCTGTTGTGTCTATAGATTTACTCAATGGGACTGGTCTATTGCTACCTCTAGAGGAAAATTCTAGAAGGCCCCACTGACTTTCTGGTGCCTATTTAGTAATAGAAGCACCTAAGGACCCTATAAGCTGCAAAACTCAGTGACGCATCAGTAATCAAAATATGCAGTCCTGTGCCGTTGCCAAAGCTTTGGACTTGGTTTCTGGGGTTTGCAACACACAGGGCAGCTTGTTGTCAGGAAAGGGAGGTGGCCGACTTCTCTCTGTCTGCTCCCTCATCCTATTACCCGCCGTTTCTGTCCTCTTCAGGATGGGAGCAGGGCCAAGACGAAGAAGAAAGGAGGACATAAAAGTGTTTACTTGACTGAAACTGTCGAGAGCTGGCATCAGCACTTTCTGAAGTTGGTAGATGTTTCAAGCAGGCAGGCTCTTTTGCTCACAGTTTCTTTGAGGGTTTCTTTGGAGAGTCCCATACACACCGACACCCTTCATTGTGGGCCATCTCTCAGCAGCAGTTCTCTTGAGGACAGTAATTGCATTTCTGTTTGTGCAGTGCCACTTGGGCTACTTCCTCAGCCCTTAGGAAAGCAGACTTTCATTTCCACCTTCTTTCTCCTGAGGTTCTCCCTTCCAAGTAGTCCTCTTGGTCAGAACCTCTGCTCTCACACCACGGCTCACATCTGGTCCACAGACACATGAGCTTCCCCACAAACTCATTTAATCTTCACCCACCCTGATGTGATGGGAACGGCCATCACCTGCGTTTGCCAGAGGCACGATCTGAGGCACTGAGCGTCCATGTAACTTACTCAAGACCACAGCTAGCTAGCAATGAAGTCAGAATCTTAATCTAGATGGTCTGACCCAGAGCCCAAGGTTTGGATCACCCACACTACCGCTCAGCTGAAAGTTGAACATTATCGTTTTCCTTTACTGGCTAAGAAAAGATGTTTAAAGATGGTGTACGAGTATTTTTCTTCTCTTTTGGGTGGCTGCGTGGAGCTGAAAACTTTTTAGTCATCTTCAGGTAGTGTTTCCTCCCTTCATGCTTCTCTGCTCCAAAAACCCTCACCATGTGGAAAAACAAAAACAAACTTAGCCACCAAACAGAGGCACCCCTGGCTCTTGCTGCTGTCCCTTTGCTTGCCTTCACGGAACTCAGCCCCTTGGGCTGTCTCCTCGGAAGTTGTCTCTTTGCCTCTTTATTTTCCTGTGTGTTTCACAACAGTTCTCCCTTGTTCACACTCAGATTTTCTCCACTGTCGGATCTTAACCATATAGTTTGAAATTCAATTTATACGAAAAATATATTACACTTGATCAGGTTACACTGTATTCCCTCTGTATCTGTTTACCGGGGTCTCCAGTGTCTCAGGATTATTTTACAGCAAACCTGATTAAGGCAGTGCTAGATTAAAGTCAGATACACCTTGCAGCTGCCTGGCTAGCCCGTTGCTCTTTAATACAATATTGGATAACCCAAAGCAAGCAACTCCAATATCACCTTGTTTTTGTTAATTAATTGACCTCTTTTAAAATTAATGAGATTTTATTAAAGTCAAAGATCCAAATAGGTAAAAATAAAATTGATTAATCTATGTTTGCAAACATGGGCATATGAAATCAAGCTACCAGTCTCATTGGCTTAATAGTTTAAAAATCCTTTTCATGGATTTTAGTTCTCTTGCAGTAACAGCTTGTCTGTTTCATTGGTATTGAGTCTCTTGTCAAAGGCTGGCATTGTAATCAGCGTTTTCTTTTCCCACTTAACACAAAGAAAACCTAATCCACCCCTCATTTTGTTGCTTTCTTTGAAAAAAAGAAGAGGATTGGGAGCTATGTAGCCAATCTGCCTGGCTCCAATTTCTCATATCAGAGGAATCCGTTCCTTTTTTTTTTTTTTTCTTTTTATTTTGTGGATTGCAGATATGTCTGGAGATGTCATTGTCAGTGAAAAGATTCTTTTCAATTTTCCTCTATGTTTCTTTTCACCAATCTAATTATCACTTAACTCACCACTGCTTTTATTTATAGATTGTGACTCCTCCTCCAAGCCTTTGAATATTTTCCAGAATGGTTCAGTTTTTAAATCTACTGCTGATTGCCCATATCTCTAGTTTTTGCAGTTAGAACCATGGGGGTTTAGCTTCCCTGCCCTGTGTTTTAACATCCACTCCATTGATGTCAGTTGTCACTGAAAATCACTTTTCTGTTTTCCACCACAGCTTTGGTAATCAAGCCAATTCTAGTATTTTTTTTTTTCCCTGCCAGTGGCATAATGACAATTTCCTGCTTTTTAGACACTTGAGCCGTTTGGAAGCTGCAGCTACTCTTAGGGAAAAATCTGTTATAATGAAGGACAAGACAAGGCAACAGTAAAAAATACGAATAATACAGAATTTGTGGTTATTCAGACACTGAGGTTAATTTTTTAACACTCAGAAAAAAGATACTTAGAAACTTTTTAATGCTAGTAAAATGTACATAACAAAATTTACCATTTTTACCATTTCTAAGGATACAATTCAGTGGCATGAAGTCCATTCACAATGTGTACAACCATCATCACCATCCATTTCCAGAACTTGCATAGATTTTAGAGTAGTGATCTGAACTACTTGGGTGACCACATTTGTTAAACACTTCGAAATGTATGCAGGCATGCCGTGTTTTATTGCACTTTGCTTTATTGCACTTCGCAGATACTGCATTTTTACAAATCGAAGGTTTGTGGCAACCCAGCAGGAGCAAGTCTATCTGCAGTATTTTTCCAACAGCATGTGCTCGCTTCATGCCATTCTGTCACATTTTGGTAATTCTTTCACTATTTCGAACTTTTTCGTTATTATTAGATCTGAGACAATGACCTGTGATCGGTGATCTTTCATGTTAGTAGTGTAATTGTTTCGGGGCACCACACACCTCAGCCGTGTAAGATGGTAAACTTAACCTATAAATGTTGTGCGCGCTCTCACCACTCCACCAACAAGGTTCCCCTGTTACTCTCCCTCTCCAGGAGACTCCCTATTCCCTGTGACACAATAATATTGAAATTAGGCCAATTAATAACCCTACAGTGGCCTCTAAGTGTTCAAGTGAAAGGATGAGTCTCCTGTCTCTCACTTTAAATCAAAAGCTAGAAATGGTTAATTAAGCTTAGCGAGAAAGGCTGAGATAGGCTGGCAGCTAGGCCTCTTGCACCAGTTAGCCAGGCTGTGAATGCAAAGGAAAAGTTATTGAAAGAAATTAAAAATGCTACTCCAGGGAACACACGAATGATAAGAAAGTGAAACAGCCTTATTGCTGATATGGAGAAAGTTTGAGTGGTCTGGATGGAAGATCAAACCAGCCACAACATTCCCTTAAGTCAAAGCCTAATTCAGAGCAAGGCTCTAATTTCATTTCAATTCTCTGAATGTTGAGAGAGATGAGGAAGTTGCAGAAGAAAAATTGGAAGCTAGCAGAGGTGGGTTCATAAGGTTTAAGGAAGGAAGTTGTCTCCTAACATAAAAGTACAAGATGAAGCAGCAAGTGTTATTGTAGAAGCTGCAGCAAGTTGTCCAGAAAATCACTGATGAAGGTGGCTACACTAAACAACAGATTTTCAATGTAGATGAAACAGCCTTATATTGAAAAAGATACCATCTAAATATTTCATAGCTAGAGAGGAGAAGTCCATGTTCAGCTTCAGAGCTTCAAAGGACAGGCTGACTCTATTATTAGGGGCAAACGCAGCTAGTGACTTTAAGTTGAGCTCATTTACCATTTCTAAAATCCCACATCCCTTAAAAATTATGCTAAATCTACTCTGCCTGTGCTCTAGAAATGGAACAACAAAGCCTGAACGACAGCACATCTGTTTATAGCATGGTTTACTTAATGTTTTAAGCCCACTGTTGAGATTTACCATGCAGAAAAAAAGATTCTTTTCAAAATATTACTGGTCATTGACAATGCACTTGATTACCCAAGAGCTCTGATGGAGATGTACAAGGTGATTAATGTTGTTTTCATGCCTGCTAACATGACATCCATTCTGCAGCCCATGGATCAAGGAGTAATTTCGACTTTCAAATCTTATTATTCACAAAATACGTTTTGTAAGGCTGTAGCTGCCATAGATAGTGATACCTCTGATGGATCTGGGCAGAATAAACTGAAAACCTTTTGGAAAGGATTTGCCACTCCAGATGCCATTAAGAACATCTGTAATTCATGGGAGGAGGTCAAAAAATCAACATTAACAGGAATTTGGGAGAAGTTGATTCCAACCTGCATGAATGACTTTGAGGATTTCAAAATTCAGTGGAGAAAGTAAACACAGATGTGGTGCAAAGAACAAGAGAACTAGAATTAGGAGTGGAGCCTGAAGATGTGACTGAATTGATTCAATCTCATGGTCAAACTTGAATGGATGAGGAGTTGCCTCTTAAGGTTGAGCAAAGAAAGTGGCTACTTGAGATGGAATCTACTCCTGGTGAGGAAGCTGTGAACATTGTTGAAATGACATTGGTGAGGATTTAGAACAATTACCTAAACTTAGTTGGTAAAACAGCAGCAGAGTTTGGGAGAATTGACTCCAATTTTGAAAGAAGTTCTACAGTGGGTAAATGCTATGGAATATCATTGAACACTACAGAGAAAATTTTTATGAAAGGAAGAGTCAGTCAATGTGGTAAACTTCATCATTGTTGTCTTATTTTAAGAAACTGCCACAGGTACTCTAGCCTTCAGTCACCACCATCCTGATCGGTCAGCAGCCATCAACATAGAGGCAAGACCCTCCACCAGCAAAAAGATTACAACCTACTGAAGCCTTAGATGATGGTTAGCATTTCTTTAGCAAGAAAATATTTTTTAATTAAAGTATGTACATTCTTTATTTAGACATAATGCTACTGCACAATTAAGAGACTACCATACAGTAAAGTGTAAACAGAATTTTATGTGCACTTGGGAAACCAAAAAATTCGCAGGACTCATTTTATTGTCATATTCACTTTATTGCAGTGATCAGGAACTGAAACTGTAGTGTCTTTGACATATGCCTGAGGATGTATCATTACATCTTTCTTGTTTGTTCTTTAAGACACATCTCTCATTTGTTCTTTCATTCATTAATGGATATCTATTGGGTGTTTATGCTAATCCACACATAGTTCTAGGCACAGAGGGCTAGTGCTATAATTAGAAAGACATAATACTTATAGCATAGTGACTTGGCTGGAGCAATTTACATGTCTTATTTAACTATAAACATTTATTTATTACACACATACATAAATGCATTCTTCTTTTTAGAGAAATAGGATTCACCTCACATAAGGCTAAAGTCCCCTTCTTTCCACCTTCACTTCTGACCTCCACTCTAGCCTTTTTCTCAAACCCTAGCCAAATATTTTATTTGGGGTATACCATTGTAGTACTCTGATAGACAGTTTCATGGTGTTTATTTATTTATTTACTTATTTATTTATTGAGACAGAGTCTCATTCTGTTGCCTGGGCTAGAGTGCCATGGTGTCAGCTTAGCTCACAGCAACCTCAAACTCCTGGGCTCAAGCAATCCTTCTGCCTCAGCCTCCCGAGTAGCTGGGACTACGGGCATGTGCCACCATGCCTGGCTAATTTTTTCTATATATTTTTAGTTGTCCAGCGAATTTCTTTCTATTTTTAGTAGAGCCGGGGTCTTGCTCTTGCTCAGGCTGGTCTTGAACGCCTGAGCTCAAACGATCCACCCGCCTCGGCCTCCCAGAGTGCTAGGATTACAGGCGTGAACCACCGCGCCCAGCCTCATGGTGTTTAAACATTAACAACATTATATTGTATGCATTGTTGAATAATTTGATTTTTTTACTTAACTCTCTTTCTTGGAAATCAATCCACAATATTATACTAACATCTCCAACAAATGCTGGTTGAATCCTTACCCTGTAGCAGGAACTGTGAATGAGGTATCTGCATCTCCCTGACTCATTTAGCCTTAGCAACAAGCTTGGGAGGGAAGGGAGTTGGCACCGTCGTCTTGTCAGATATGAGTAAACTGAGACTGAAGGAGTTCAAGTGTTCATCCAAGGTCATAAAACTAAAGTTGAGTATAAGCAGGGTGTAAGTAGTAGTAAGTAGAGTCAGGATTCAAACTCAGATTTCTGATCTCAAAGCATGTGTTATTTTACCATTTTAGCCCATGGTCTCTGGTTGTTTTTTAATTCAGGAATTTCCACCATTCAGACAAAGTTTGTTTTTAGTTAGTTCACATAAATGGCCCATTACTCATGTAGCCACACACATGGTGTTTCAAAGTAGGAGTGGTTTTATGCCAGGAGGTTGACCTGGTCTCAGCTGTCCCTCAGCTTCCCTGTCTCAGTGTCCCTGAGGCAGTGATAATGAGCTGAGGTTTGAAGGGTGATTAGGAGTTAAGAAGGTGAAGAAGAAGAGAGTTCCAAGCAGAGGAAACATCATGCGTGGAAGTTATGATTGGAGGACCTCAGAGCTTCCTAGAACCTACAGTCCGTATGTCCAAGGCACAGAGAGGAAGAGGGGAAGTGGATGAGACAAGTGGGGAGGGGGCGGTACCAGACGGGCAGGGTGCATTTACTGATGGACCAGACTGGAAAGTGAAGGCTGCTGCAGAATTTGAAGAAATAATGGACAAGGCTGGTGGTGGTGGTGAAGAGATAGAGATGTGAACAGATGGATACAATTGCCGTCGAAGAGGTATAATCAACAGGTCTTGAAGAGGAAATAAATTTGGGCAGGGAGGGAGGGAGAATGCGAATCAATAATGTCTCCTGGATTTCCGGCTTGAGCTCAATGGAAAGTTGGTGACATTGTGACGCACACTAAGCCGGGGAAGATTGGAAAATGACTAGATTTGGGGGAAAAATCAGGAAATAGGTGTTACCATGCAGGGTTAGGTAGAAGGTTAGGTAGCTGATTTTTGAAGGGGGCCTCCAACTTTATAGACAGTGAATGATTGAGTGGTTAAGAACATAGTCCCTGGTATTGGATACGGACTGGAGTCCACCGTCTGAAATTTACAGCAGCTGACTTTTACTTCTCTGAACCTCAGTCTCCTCTTAGGTGAAAAGGGTATTATCAGTACCTCCTTTAAAAGGGTTAAAAGGATTAAGTAAAAAATGTGCATGAAACACTCAGCCCAGTGTTCTGCAGATGGTAGTATTTAATCAGGTTACCCAGATCATTATCGTTATGACTGTTATTATTCTAAAATGATTTGTAACTAAAATTCTAAAGGACCTCTGGGCGACAGGGGAGATACCTCTTTTACCTTTTCACTATATACCAATTAAATATTCTTGACTTAACAATGGACTCCCCCGAACAATGTGATCTTGTTCCCCATAAAGACATTTTATTACAAGTAAATCAGACAAACAGTAGCCTTTGAATGCATGCTGTACAAGAGCCACAACACATAATTGTAAAGGTCAGCGGTGTCGGTTTTTAAATTAATTTTTCCCTTTCTTTAATAGATCAGATCAAATTCTTGATTATATTAAGCTATTAAAAAAAACCCCTGTAATTTCAGAGTATGGCACTGCCTCAAGAGTGACAGCCACATGACTGTGACTCTGGGAGGGGGATGCTCTCAGCAGCATGAATGGAAAAAATTACTTTTATGAACACCAGATTCTCATGGGACGAACCCAGCATCTGACACGTATCAAGAAGTAGCTGCCAAATTATTCTCTTCTCCATACTTGCTAAATTAAAAGCAATTTAAATATTGCTGGTTGAGGTTGAAACTTCGAGGCTGTTAAGAATGTCACATAAAATGTGAGTGTATCTATTGGAAAAGGGTAATTTTCCTTCTAGAGATTGCATAGGTAAAGCCATCTGATTTTCAGAATATATAATATAGTTTCACTCAATAAATATATGCCAAAGCTTCTATGCCTTGTCTCTATTTGAAAGAAATATCTTTTATAGGAAGAAAAATGCTGGGTATTTGGAGAATGGGTGTTAGCAGCAGTGTAAGTATTGCCCAGGTGTTAGATGGAAAATAGAAGAACATATGTTCTAAATCAGAGACGGGGAAGTGGTGGTGTCCAGACTTTATTCACCTTACAGATGTGTTTGACCTGCATAGGGATTTAAAAAACACTCAACTGAGTGGAGCTGAGTAACCAGTTAACCACCTCGGACTGGGCATGTGCTCGCTCTTTTCGGTACTATCTTATCTTGCAACTGGTCCAGTTCACCTCATAGGCCTGACTCCTGTAGGAATGTGAGTTTGTAACCCCTTCCCTAAGCCTGTTCTTTTAAAACAGGGACACACTGCCCCTAGGAGTACTGCACATGGTGGTGTGCAGGTTGCTTGGGTCACTTCAGAATAACATCCTGCATCTTCTTGTAGTATGGTTTTCATGTGGTGATTTGGAGGAAATATTTTCAGATTAAGACACACAGAAATATTATGAAATAGTTTGAAAATTCACATGATTTTCTGTTTTTTAAGGTAAGATATGAGACTTCAAAGAAACATCAATCTTAGTGGTGGAGGGGCTCAACCGCTGAGTGTATTGATTATTCTTCTCAGGCCATAAGGGATGCTTACTTGGAAAAGTTTGCAATGCATCACCTAAGTCGTAGAATGTTAACGCTGGAAGTGGAGTGGCCCTGGAAATTTTAACAGTCAGGGCTCTTGGTTACAAGCAACTAAAACCCAACTTAGTGCCTCAAGCAAAAAAGGGAATTTATTGGCTTGCAAAATTGAAAATAATATAATAACTTTTTTTAAATTTCAGAATATTATGGAAGTACAAATATTTTGGTTACGTATAATGCCTTTGCCTCGCCCAAGCCAGAGCTACAAGCATGCCCTTCCCCCATACAGTGCGCTCCACACCCATTAGTTGTGAGTTTACCCACTCCCACCACCCCCCTCCCACCTGAGTGGCACCTGATAAATATTACTTCCATGTGAGCACCTTAGTGTTGATCAGTTAGTACAAATTCGATGGTGAGTAGATGTGGTGCTTGTTTTTCCATTCTTGTGATACTTTACTTTGAAGGATGGGCTCCAGCTCTATCCATGATAATATAAGAGGTGCTAGTTCACCGTTGTTTTTTGTAGTTGAGTAGTATTCCATGGTATA
>CAUYRB010043799.1:0-25098 GCA_963574695.1 Propithecus perrieri
TTTTTGAGACAGAGTCTCACTCTGTTGCCTGGGCTAGAGTGCTGTGGCATCAGCCTAGCTCACAGCAACCTCAAACTCCTGGGCTCAAGCAATCCTCCTGCCTCAGCCTTCTGGGTAGCTGGGACTACAGGCACGTGCCACCATGCCCAGCTAATTTTTTCTGTTGTTAGTAGAGATGGGGTCTTGCTCTTGCTCAGACTGGTCTTGAACTCGTGAGTTCAAGCAATCCTCCCGCCTCGGCCTCCCAGAGTGCTAGGATTACAGGCCTGAGCCACTGTGCCCGTCCCACTTAACACATTCTTAAAGTTCACCTATGTCATAGCATGAATCAGCAATTTCTTTTTATTGCTGAATAGTATTCTATTGTATGGACATAACATATTTTCTCTATTCATTCACCAGTTGATGGGCAGGTAGGTTGCTTCCAATTTGGGGATATTATCTATAATGTTACTATGAACATTTCTATGTGGGTAGATACACAAGAGTGGAACTGCTGGATCATTATGGCAAATTTATCTTTAACATTTTTTTTTTTTTTTTTTTGCTTATATTCCTCTATTCAATCTCGGCTCCACAATCAAGCAGACAGAAAGTGCTAGGACATTTTTCTTGCATCTATAGTGGAAACCTTAGCAGCAGACGGTACTGCTCCAGGTCTGTCAGAGATGCATTATCTTTAACATTTTAAAGATAAATTTTTCTAAAGTGGTCACACCATTTTACGTTCCCACCAGTAGCATATGAGGGTTTCTGTTTGTGGTTATATTTTGAGCTCGTATCCTTTAGGCATACATACAGAAATATTAAGGCTGAAATGATATAATTTGGGAGATCCGATTCAAAATAACTGGTGGTGGGAAAATGGGTAGCTGGTACAGATGAAAACAAGGTTGATCCTATCTTGATAATTGTAGTAGTGGTAGTAGTAATTACAGCTACTCACTACAGTAAGTACTACAGTATATTCTATGCTAGGCACTATTTTAAGTACTTTAGATATATTAGCTCATGTACTCTCTACCTTAAGCTACTATTATTACACCCATTTTAGAAATGAGGAAACTGAGATCCAGAAAGCTTAAGTAATGTGGTCAAGCCAGGACTAGAATCAAAATAAGATAGCCTTTAGAGTTTGTGCTCTTAAACATTGGATAAGGCTCACCAACAAGTAAATGTTTCTCCCAAGGTATAAGCAAATTAAAACAAAGAAATTAAATATAAAAATTCAGGTGGCTTCTATGAAAATATTAAGTAGGAAATCCAATGTTAACTATATTTAAGTATATATTTAATAAGATTTAATATATGATTAATATATGATTTATTATATGATAATGATCCTTGTTATGTCTGGGTGATAAAATATAAATGATTTTTATTTTCTTCCTCTTATTTAGTTGTAAATTCTACTTTTAATACATTGATCATGATATACACAGCAGTGTTCAAGACTGACAGGGTAACAACTCAAACTTCATGTATCAGAAAACAGCTGACTTGACGAACTATAAGACTTTTCAAGTTCTAAATTTTTGAAGGAATATTTTAAGACGCACTAAATGAGTTCTATGTCCCAGGCCCTAATCTCAGTGCTGGGGCCACAAATTTTTATTAAAATCTGAAAACAAAGAAAGGTAAGTCTAGCACGACAATATAGGTGTGGTTAATGCTATAACAGAGCTATTTCTACAGAGCAGTCATCCTAATCAGACCAGGGGTCAGGGAAGCCTTCCTGGAAGAGAAGGTACTTAGCTGATTTGAGAGAAGGTACAAAATACTATGGGGTTTAGAATCATTTCATCAAGTAACATAGTCACTTCTTGATAGTTAAAAATAAAAGCCCTGCATTAAATGCCAAATCTTTCTTTTTGTAGCTAAGGTTTTGATAATTTCAAATATCCCTCTTAAATTTCCCACAAATTGAAAAGTAGAAGACTTAGAGAAAAGAAAAAACCTTGGCTGGTGATGTTAGAATGTAATTAGACTATATAAATCTGTAAATATATATACCTGGAAAAGTCTTCTTTATTCATTATATTTCAGTGTGGTTTGATCAATCAGCACATCCTTAATATTTCGTCTTAGCAGCACTTCTAAAAAGTCTACTGATAATCTAAATCGGGGGTGGGCAAACCATAGGGAAAGAGGGCGAACTATATACTGAGGCCACATATGGTCCACGAAGCCTAAAATATTTACTACCTGGCCTTTATTTTTTTACAGAAAAAGTTTGCTCACCCTTGAAAAATCTCTGAATGGATTTCTGTTCATACTGGAGCTAAAACCTATTTTACCAATAAACTCTTGTTATCAGTTTGTGATGGAAGAAGTCATCAGAAAGGCACTACAATTGCTGTGGAACTCAATCTAGACGCTGGCGCAATTACATACTTGCTTACAGTGGGAAGGAGAAAGAGTGGGAAGGGGTTTCTAAGACAGGATAAACAAAAGTAGTTAGCTCAGAAAGATGTGGGTTTTGAGGGAGGTAAGGGAATTCAAGGATAGAATATAGTTGAAGCAGACAAAAAATATGGAGTAGTCTTAAGGGGTTTTACAATAAGCTGCTCAAGTTGGAAGGTAACTGTTAAGATATTAACCACACAGAATGTGAGAGCCAGGTCTACCGAGAAAACTGAGACCCAGAGACAGGAAACTACTTGCCTAAGTTCACAGAGCAAGGCAGTGGGAGACCAAGAACTGGACTACAACCTCCCAAATCTCAGTTCTGTTCCTTCCACTGCATCACACTGCCCTCCTCACCACCGGACAATGTGAACCTGGAAATACACCACTATCAGCTTGTCACAAGTTAGTTCAACTGAGTTCAGAAAAAAAAAGTCTCTTCGGGAGTTCCAGTCCCTCCCCCAATTATCAGTTATTTTTCAGGCAAGAACTGAGCAAGGTGCATGTAGGACTCAAAGAAGAGGAGGAAAGAGACCAGCTCTATTTATCCCAGATGCTGGGAAAAACAAGAGCGTGCTGACCAAACATCATTAAAATAAGCCTTAGGATATCCAATGGCTTTCTAGCAATAGGAAACATCAAATTTCAAATAATTTACCTGGTTCCAATTTTATTACTTTAATTGCTGCTAATTCACCAGTGTTAACATTCCGTGCCTAAAGAAAGAAGAAAAAAAAGATTATTGTGAAGAAAGTTTTCACAAAAAGCTGTATAAAATTACATTTTAGCTTACTATTTCAATTTTACAAAAATGTTTTTAAAGCAAGAAATGTAAAAGTGACTTACATTTACAAAACAATAGTATATTCTTCATAATACATTTCAACATTAATTCAAGTGTAAATTTAATATTGGCTATAAAAAAACCCCCAGCTAATTTACATACAAACCTTAATATGTATGCGCCAGGCACTATTTTGAGTGTTTTTAATTAACTCGTTTAATCCTCACAGCAATCTTACAAGGTCTTATGAGGTACAGGTACTGATATTATTCCCATGTTGCAAATGAGGAAACTGAAGCACAGAGAAGCTAAAGAAATTACCAAGATCATATAACCAGTTAAGAGACAGTGCTTGGATTCAAACCCAGACAGTCTGACTACAGAGATTGAGTCCTGAAGCATTACACTGTATTGCTATTCATTCAAAGGCTAGGTGAACAGATTAACTAGCCTTAAATTTTTTCATATGAAAGTTTGAGAACATGAAAGGCTAATGCAATTACATATTTAATTATGAAAACAGCTCCTTTGCATCCTTTTAAACACACTTGATGGTACAGTCAATAAATGTAGTTCAATACAAAACAAATATATTTTTGTAAGCCACATATTAAAAATAAAAGTCACTTTTTAAAATAAATTCATAATATTACATTGCTGGTATTTACAACTGTGTAATCATGTATAAATAAGCAGAAACTGTTCAATTTGTATAAAAATGGCAGTAACCCTTTATCAATTTAAAAGGCTGTATAATTGGATCTGAACTTTCAAAATGATTATTTTAAACTGTTAACTGAAACTTAAATTAATTTTTGTATCAACCAATGAAGAATATATGCAATTTCCTAACCACAGAAAAATCCATTCATGTGACCAGGATTATTCCTTGTTGCAACACTCCCTTATTAACAGATTGGTGAAGATCAGTGAATCACTTGGCAAAAGGTGATAACACTATTCATAGTGGAATCCTTCTAAGAATACTAGGGCATCAAAAATATCGGCAAAGGATCTAAGAAGGTAGATATGAGACACAGCCATTGTTGAAAATACAAATTTAACCATTTAATTCAAAGAAGAACAAAGGTATGAAAAGATCTCATATAAATTAAGAAAAAAATTTAAAAATTTTACAGGAAAAATTCATTTAAAAATTGGTCCTTCCAAAAAAATCCTCATAACCAATAAACACTTCTGATGCCCACTTAGAAGAGGTGGCACAAAACAGATCTGAACACTTATTTCAAATTAAACTTAATTTTCATTAAATAGATATTTCAAAACAGATGGTACTGGATAAATACTTATTCCTTTTCCTAGGATGAAAAGATATATACATGATGAAACAGAAATAAAACCAGAATACCATTCCTGGGAGCATTCTGTAAAGGGGGGCAGGGAATACCTGAAAAATATTCAGGTATATCACACCAACTTTAGTCATAATGTTTCTTAAACACTATCACACTACTTGCCTCTCCTCACACTTTGATATCTTTTCTCTGTTAGGCTTTTCCTTTATACTCTGTCCTTCAAGTCTCATCTTTTTTAGCATCTCCTCCAAGTAAGGTGCTACTTTCTCCAATTCTCAACATTTTAAAATCATACCATAGTTTTTTGTTGTTGTTGTTGTTTATTGAAAAGAAATTCAGAATATGGGTGATTCTATTATTGAACAGCAGAGAAATGTGAACTCAGAAAGCTAAATGATTATTTATAGCTGAAATTTTGTTCCCAGTGACCACAGGAGGGCACACTCTCAACTGACAATACAAGTTACACAGAGTGTCTGTCCAAAATGGTTGCTGAACACACTCTTCTAAAAATAGATTCATTAATAGTTAACACCAACATATATTTAATAGAAAAATCACGACAGTAACTACTGATGGGTAGTTTACCAAGGTCAATATTTACCACGAGGTTTGACTTATGAATACAATATTTCAAAAGGTAAATTAGTCCCGACTTTCCTAAAAGATAACAGTTTTTACATTACAGTTCTTTAGGGTCAATAAAAAACCAGACAGCTAAAATGATTACTGCTCTTTGTGCCTACTATGCTGTCTGAAATATTTTTCCAGTATGTAGCTTATTTGGCAGTATTAAGATATTTCACAAAAAGGGGAAAAGATAACAAAAAGCCCTCAGGAAACTTCAATATCTGAGCCTTTCCTCACCAGAATCCATGTTTATTAAAGCATTCTGATTCATTAAAAATCTTGGTCTTCTTGGCCGGGCGCGGTGGCTCACGCCTGTAATCCTAGCTCTCTGGGAGGCTGAGGCGGGCGGATTGTTTGAGCTCAAGAGTTTGAAAACCAGCCTGAGCAAGAGCGAGACCCCGTCTCTACTAAAAATAGAAAGAAATTAGTCGGACAACTAAAAACATATAGAAAAAATTAGCCGGGCATGGTGGCGCATGCCTGTAGTCCCAGCTACTCGGGAGGCTGAGGCAGAAGGATCGCTTGAGCCCAGGAGTTTGAGGTTGCTGTGAGCTAGGCTGATGCCACGGCACACTAGCCCGGGCAACACAGTAAGACTCTGTCTCAAAAAGAAAAAAAAAAAAAAAAAATGTGAAGTATATATTTTTAAAAAACCAATCCAAGTAGTTTCCTGTGAGGGGAGACTATGGGACAAGAATTGAGGGGACACTTTTTACTGTCTTTTCTATTTCTAGATTTTTAATCAGGTAAATATATTTTCTATTCGAAAAGTTTAAAAGATTTTTTAAAAATTCTTAAAAGAGAAATATTCTATTTTAAACACTGACAGTGGCACCATTTCCATACTAATTCAGTATAGGTAGGTTTTATCTTGAAAATATTTTAATGATATCTTTTCTTAAGTGCCCCTATGCCCTAGAACCATGGTAGATGATATGGGGGTTAAAAGAAGAAAGATAAATGTGAGCCAAATAAGAAAAGGATTAAGACTGGCTGAAGAATTGAGTGAGGGAGTAAGACTGACAGGTTGAACAAAGGCACAGAGATGGATGTGAGCTTGTTATTTGTGGGAAACAGCAATGAAATCAAATTGATAGGAACAGATAGATATTGCATACTGGAGTATGACAGGTGATAAGTTTGAATAGGTGCAGGAAGATAATTAACAAAAGTTTTCAAACACTCGGTTGTGAAATTTGTGTTTCATCCTAGGGGTTATGAATTTTGGACTACTTCCTATATGATCATGGAAAGTTTTTGCAAAGCTCCGTATAAGCAAGCTATTATAAATAAATTTAACAAATGTACTGGTTTATAATAAAAATGATATATGAAGGGGTATTAAAAAACAAATTGTAGTTATAGTCTTTATGAACATTCATAAATGGTATTTATCACAGTACTTTTACCTATAGTAAACCTATTCAGAGTGAAAAAGTATTACTCGTCAAATGAGAAAGTCAATGTTTTGCAATATCAAATGTTCAAAGTCAATAAAGATAGTAATAATGATAATCATAAAAGATACAGGGCTTAATTAAGCTTACAATGTGCTTACATTTTTAAAGTACAAGATTTACTGTAGAAAATTACAAAATAAAGATAAACATAAAGGAAAAAAATTATATTCTAGAATCACATCACCCACTGTAATGTGATTTATATCACACTGTTTGGACTAATGTCTTTATCTTAGCAGGTTACACGTGCATTTTTTTCCTTATAGAAGCATAACATGTTTTTCCATTTTATATGTTATAAATATATTTCTCTATCAAAAATATTTGTAAGCGTTAAATGAGACAGTGTATGTGAGGTACATGGTAGGTATTCAATAAATGGTAGCAGTTGTTACTGTTACTATAATGTGCTTAACCATTTCCCTATTGATGGAATATTAGGTTATTCTCAGGGGTAGAGGTATTAATGTTTTACATTATCATGTGCATAATAGACTTTAACTCTTTTGATTAGAAACATTTTCTTAGCTGCTTGTTTTTTCATTTTGTTTATGTGTTTAATATACAGAAGTTTTATATTATTTTCACTAGTCAAATCTGTCACTCTTTTTCCTTTGTGATCTCTAGGTTTAGAATGCTAAACTTTCACTATGATACCATATTAAATATTGGTAATATAGGTGATAAATATCAGTATAATAAATCTGTTTCCTCTTAGTTTTTATATGGTTTGGTATGAATGGTCATGTAAATGTATTTATGTATAAACATTTAAATGTAATTTTTTATTCTCTCTGGGCTTTAGTTTTAGTGTCTCATGTAAGTTGTTTCTTAACTATTACTTTGTAAATTGTTGATCATTATTTCAGGATCATTGAATGAATAATTTTTCCTTCCCTCTATTATTTTATAATGTCTCACTTATTATATAATAATCTTAGAGATAAAGTCTTTGAGCTTCCCAATGAGCTTCCCATTCTTGTTCCAGCCCTGCATATTAAATTATTAAATCATTCAAAAAATATTTTTGAGTGTCTACTATGTTGAACAGTACTGTAGTAGGTGCTGTGATTTCAGTAATAGGCAAAAATAGAAAAACAGTTCCTGCTTTCATGGAGCTTAGAATGTAATAGAGAAGACAACATTAATTAATCATACAGATTATTACATAACTCAAAAGTGAATTACTTGGTAGGAAGGAGATTAGCAAGGTTCTATGAGAGCTTGTAGGAAAGGACAGAGAGAGTCAGAGATGGCTTCCTTTAGGAGCCACGTTCAAGTTGAAATCTAAAGGATGAAAGGAATTTAAATAGGTAAAAGTAAAAGATAAGGTGGGTGGTATTACAGGTAGAAGGAATATGTCTTTAAAGGTTGATCATTGTTGCTGGAGCACAGTGTTCAGGAAGAGAGCAGTGCAAGATAAGGCTGGAGAGATGGGCAGGGCTACTTAGGAAACTGATTTTTATCCTGAAAACAATGTAAAACCTCGAAGGCTTTTAGCAAAGGGTTGACATGATACTTGCACTGTAATGCAGAGAAGTGATTGGAAGGTGTCAGAGAGGAGGCAAGGAGAACAATTAGGCAAATTGGTACAGGTTTTTGGGAAGAGTGCCTACCCATGAGGGCCATTCCACAGAGCTGCTTGAGCTTCCTTAAAGCATGGTGACTGCGTTCCCTCACAGCACGTGATCCAAGAGATCAAGGCAGAAGCTACAGTATCTTCTATGACCTTGGAAATCACACACCGTCTGTTACTCAATATTTTATTGATTGTACAAGTAAGCCCTGATTCAACGTGGGAGGGTATTATACAGGAGGTAAGAATCCCTTGGGTCTGTCTTGGAAGATGGCTACCACAGACTAAGCTCTGTGCAATGCCAACATTTAGGAAGTTGAGAAGCAGCATATGGATGGAGGAAGACCAGAAAAGCAGTGAGATGAAATCCAGCAGAATGTAAGGAAGTTTTAGAAATCTACTGAAGGGACATTTTAAATGAGAACTGAAAAATGTTCACTGGATTTTGTGACATGGATTTAATGACCAAAAGTTTTCTTTGTAGTATGGTTTTATGTGGTTCAGACTCACCTTCCCTTATAATCTTTTTGAAAAGGTTTTTTCCGTCTCTCTTTCCTTAATAATCTTCCTTATGAATTTATGGATGTTTCTGTAAAGTTTTACAAAAATTCTACTGATACATTAATTAGAATTGTGTTAAGTTTATTATTTTGTCTGAGAAATACATATTTTTACAACGATTAGACTTCTCTTTAAGAACCTACCTATATTTCTCTATGTGTGTAAATTTTCACTTAAATCACCTAATAGTTTGATAATTAAAAAAATAATGTTATCACCTATCTATCATTAAGATGGTTCATAGGCATTATTTTTCATATCGCTATTGAGAATGGGATCTTCTCCCTGCCCACCGCCACCATAGTGTTTTCTTTTTTCTTTAAAAAAAAAGTTTTTAATTGACAAAAATCGTACATATATTTATGATGTACAACATGATGTCTCGATATATGTATACATCGTGTAATGGCTAAATCAAGCTAACTAACATATCCATTACCTCACTTATAATTTTTTTTATGGTAAGAACCCTTAAAATCTACTCTCTTAGCAATTTTCAAGTATATAATATATTATTAACTATAGTCACCATGTTGTACAGTAGATCTCTTGTACTTATTCCTTCTATCAAACTGAAATTTTTTGTTCTTTGACCAACATCTACTCCCCTCTCCATCCCAAGCCCTGATAACCACCATTCCACTCTCTGCTTCAATGAGTGCAACTTTTGAAATTCCACATATAATTGAGATCCTGCTGTATATGTCCTTCTGTGACTGGCTTATTTCACTTAACGTAATGTCCTCAAGGTTCATCGTGTTGTTCCAAATGACAGAGTTTTGTTCATTTTAAAGGCTGAATAATTTTCAATTGTGTATATGTACCACATTTTCTTTATGTATTTATCCGATGATGGATACTTAGGTTGATTCCATATCTTGGCTATTATGAATAGTGCTACAATCAACATGAGGGTGCAGAAATTTCTTCGGGATGCTGATTTCATTTCCTTTGGATATATACCCAGGGGTGGGATTGCTGGATCATCTGGTGGTTCTATTTTTCGTTTTTTAAGGACCATTCACACTGTTTTCTATAGTGGTTGTACTAATTTGCATTCCCACCAAGAGCATTCAAGCATTCCCTTTTTTCCACATCCTCTCCAACATTTATCGTTCATCTTTTTGATAGTAGCCATTCTAATAGGTGTGAGGTGATGTCTCATTGTGGTTTTAATTTGCATTCGCCTGGTGATTAGAGGAGTTGAGCATTTTTTTCATATACTGTTGGCTGTTTGTATGTCTTCTTTTGAAAAATGTCTTCTCAGGTCCTGTGCCCATTTTTTAAATTGGGGTTTTTTGTTTTCTTCCTATTGAGTTATTCTAGTTACATAGTTTAGATTTTAATCCCTTATTAGATGATGGTTTGCAAATATTTTCCTTCATTCTGTAGGTTTTCTCTTCACTCTGTTGATTGTTTCCTTGGCTATGCAGATGCTTTTTAATTTGATGTAATCCTATTTGTTTATTTTTGCTTTTGTTGCCTGTGCTTCTGGAGTCATAGCCAAAAAATTATTGCCCAGACCAATGTCATGGAGTTTTTCCCTTATGTTTTTCTTCTAGTAGTTTTATAGTTTCAGGTATTAATTACATTTAAGTCTTTAATCCATTTTGAGTTGATTTTTATGTATGGTGTGAGATAAGAGTCTAATTTCATTCTTTTGCGTGTAGATATCCAGTTTTCTCAGCACCATTTACTGAAGAGATTGTCCTTTACCCACACGTGTTTTTTGGCATCTTTTTGAAAAACCAATTGTCTGTAAATGCATGGATTTATTTCTGGGCTCTCTATTCTATTCTATTGGTCTATTTTTATGCCAGTGTGTCTGTTTTTACGTCTATACCATGCTGTTTTGGTAACTACAGGTTTGTAGTAGATACTGAAATCAGGTAGTGTGATGCCCCAGCTTTGTTCTTTTTGCTCAAGATTGCTTTGGCTGTTTGGGATCTTTTGTGGTTTCATACAAGTTTTAGGATTGTTTTTTCTATTTCTGTGAAAAATATCATCAGAATTTTGATAGATATTGCATTGAATCTGTAGATTGCTTTGGGAAGTATGGGCATTTTAACAATATTAATTTTTCTAATCCATGAGAACAGGATATCTTTCCATTTATTTATGTCTTCAATTTCTGTCATCAATGTTTTATAGTTCTCAGTGCATAGATCTTTCACTTCTTTGGTTAAATTTATTTCTAAGTATTTTATTTCATTTTGTAGCTATTGTAAATGGGATTTTTTTTCCACTTATTTTTTGGATAATTCATTGTTAGCATATAGAAATATTGATTTTGTATGTTTTGTATCAACTTTACTGAATTTATTTATCAGTTCTAACAGTTTTTTGGTAGAGTCTTAGGTTTTTCTATATATAAGATCATGTCATCTGCAAATATATACAACCATAGTGTTTTCAATCTAGAAGTATATTATTTTATCCCCCATTTTATGGTAAGAAAACTGAGGTGCAGAGAAGATAGGCATCTTGGCCATAGTTACTGAGGGACAGAGTTGGGAGCTGTGCATCTCAAACATCCAAATTTTATTGTGCTATATTAATAAGAACTCAAGTTGCATACCCAGTCAAACCTTGTTAGAGCTAATACTCCCTTAAGTATCACTTTCTTTGGTATCAGATTTCAGAGTAGTAATATATGTTTTACAGCACATTTTCAGTTTTTTTTTTTTTTTTTTTTGAGACAGAGTCTCACTGTGTTTCCCTGGCTAGAGTGCCATGGTGTCAGCCTAGCTCACAGCAACCTCAAACTCCTGGGCTCAAGCGATCCTTCTGCCTCAGCCTCCCGAGTAGCTGGGACAACAGGCATGCACCACCATGCCCGGCTAATTTTTTCTATATATTTTCAATTGTCCGATTAATTTCTTTCTATTTTTAGTAGAAACGGGGTCTCGCTCTTGCTCAGGCTGGTCTCCAACTCCTGAGCTCAAACAATCCGCCTGCCTCGGCCTCCCAGAGTGCTAAGATTACAGGTGTGAGCCACTGCGCCCAGCCACATTTTCAGTTTTTAGCATTGTCATTTTGAAGTATAGGGCCATTACTTGAGGAAGTGCCTCTTATCTCCATTCAATTCTCCTAAGACATGGTTCCTACCAGACAGGAACTATTTCTTCTTTGAGGTCTAAATAGCACCTAACAATCTATTGCACTGAATAAATATTTAATGACGATTGAATATTTCCTCTGTGGTGCATCAATTACTCTTGTTGATTCTCTAAGGAAAGCTTTTCTTTTTTGATGTCATGTAGTGGGTTAAGAAATTTGTTTTCCCGAATATTGTTATTAATGCCAGCTTGAATTCTTATGTCATGTCAAATATAAATCTGAGACTCATTGATCTGATAGCATGCAATAAAGTCATTTACTAGGAGAGTTGGTTTTTCTGGAATTTGTGATATTTAGGGCTCTGAAAATGAAAAATATTTGCTAATGAGGTAAAAGAACATTTGTGGTACATTTTTTAATTGAAGAAATGTAATTTTTTTAATAAATACCTCTAAAAACATGAATAATTTTTTCGTTTCAGTTGACAAAAATTTCTACTGCTTGTATTTTTAACAGTCATATATTTGCCTTTCTTACTTTTAGGCTTTTCTTAACTGATATTATTAGGTTTAAATGAAACACATTCATCTTTGCCTGTGGAGTCTCCAAATTATGAAGTGAATGAAATAGCTTGAACATTTTCAACTTGTAAAATTGGGTCGCTATAATTGAATCATTTGGTACAAGTTGTTGATGTGGCATTCGGATGGCATTTATCAGAATCAATTAGAAAAACAAACTCCTCATTTAAATAAAACAAAAAATGAACAGGTAGTGAAAAGGATGTATACACTTTTTATTCTCTGTCTACTCTAGAAAGCAAGTGAACAACATTATGAAATAGGTAAGTCATGCCTAGTGACAAAATAGCCTCTATTTCTAAGGAATAACTTCACTGTGTTTCACATTTGATGATTTGGGGGACATATATTTCAATTTAAATAACTGTTGACATTGTTTGGTGTTTATTTTACTAGAGGAGAATTGTATAAGTGTGCGTGATGACAGTTATAGTACATATTTGATAACAAGGGTAGGATAAATCAGTTGAGTCATAGTGGTCTGATATCTGTTTTTAGGTCTTTTTGTCCCAGAAGTCTTGTGACCTCTGAAATCTCTACTTTTTTGGATTTGTTAAGACATTTTACAATGTAAAGATTTAACTTCAGATGAACACCACACTCCAGGAAGTTAGCTAATGTGGTCCAAAACAAAGAATTCCAAGGTATAATTTGGGAAAAGTTTAAGAAGTTCTGATAACAATTAACATATATGAGAAGAAAGGGGTTACAGTTAAGGAAGTTTGTTTTCTTCCCCAACTTAACAACAAAGAGAACCTGAAATTTAACCTGATATTTGCAATGCTCTGATTACTCAGGAGCATTCCATTTTCTGAAATCATTGCCAAGAAAATGTACCCAAATCTTGAGTTACAGACTGTTCTTTCATCTGATTGGAAGGGGCATGTTTGTTAAATATTGCAGATCCAAGGCTGCACAGATGAAGGTGGGGACTTGGGGGAGGTTTCAGTCAGGGAAGGGAAGCTTCCTAGACATTACAGCTCTGTCCAGAGGCCAAATGGGAGATAAATCACTACTGGCCACCTCTCTTATTATTGAAATGGTTCAGCCCTGGGGTTTAACTGAAGGACTAACAGGGTTTTGAAGTGCAAATAGGATGGTGAAGGGTAAACCCTTTTAGGGTTTCATTTTGATGGATTTTTTTCCTGTGTGGATTTCTGGTACTGACTGTGATCTGGAAAAGGCCCTTAAAAAAAAAAAAAGTTTTGTTTTGTTTTTGATCAATCAGGCAATAAGAACTTTCCACAGGGGTGTACTTTTCCTGCATGCATATTGATCCTATTGTGTTTAAAAGTAGGTCATTTAATTGGGTCTTTTTTTGAGCCTTCTGCAATGGAGCTGTCATTTCAAGGTCATTTCTCTCTTGGTATTAATGCCAAAATTTGAGAGTGTTGAATGATGTGGTACTTTTGTATTAATAGGTTGTAGGGCATTACGTAAGGCCAGTGTGTATAATGCTTTGTTTACAAAGTCTTCTAGTTAAAGATCCAGTCCATATTAGAACCAGTCTTTTATATAATGATAAGCATTCTATAATTAATCTTTTTTCTATTATGTTATGTAATTGTACATATTCGTTTTATTATTTTGTATGCATTCTATTTTGTCAGCCTTAAAAAAACCTAGAAATTCTGAGATTGTGAAATACCGTACTATGTTATTTGTAAAGATATACTGAAATGTTTGAGGAAATAAGGGGGACATAAAAATGTTGAAATAAGAGATATGTTGATTTATCAAGTTGAAAAATTTTCGTTTACTCCCTGCACCCAAATAATTCAAACACAGAAGATAAAATGAAATATCTTTTTAAATTTATATTATTTTAGAAAATGGGGACGTGAGGAGTCATTTGTGACTCCAAAGAAAAATGACTGACTGTAACATAACTTAAAAGCTCTCTGTGCAAAAGTTTTAAAGAAATATTAAAATTTTTCCTAAAGAAATGTCATTATAAATGCTTACATTTCTTCTTAGAAATATTGTTGATGGAACTTTTCTTAAGCATTTTGGAGCTTTAAATACAAACTCTTTACTTTAGATACTTTAGATATAAACATAAATATTTGTATCATTTGCCCTTTTTGAGACTAATAATGTATTTAGCTGCAACAGAGGTTTTCCCCTGTGTTGCTTGATATCTATTATAAAAACGATTGTTAATCTCTGTAATTGACATTGATCACACAAGGTTCTTAATTGACCTCCAGGTTGGTTTTTGTTTTATGTGCTTCAAAAATTTCCCTCCATTGTATATATCTAAATATTAGAGATATATTTACTTACTATTGCTGTATGATGATTTTAAATAAGATGCTTTAAATAACAACACCACCAATAACAAAACCCCAAAACCCTGGATGGCATCAGCAGAGTCTCCTGCATCTATAGCTTCCCTGTCATTAGTTTGTTGCTGGGAGATGTTAATATGACCTTTCCTTTGTTAGAAAAAGAGATCTGCAACCCTTCCCAGAATCCTCTGTTAACTGTCTTTTTAACCCAAGTTGGAGGTTGTCTGATGAATGAATGGTGATCTTTTTTTTTTTATGAGCTGCACATATTATTGACATTGTCACATGTTGCTTTTTAATTTCTAATGTGTTTTTAATTTGCAAAGCATGCATGTGTCTTTCACAGCAGTAGAACTGAGTCAGCATTTCTGAGTTTGCCTTATGCAAACAAGAAGGGTCAGGCTTAAGAATGCCGTATCTAGTCTTAGATTTCCTGAAACACACATGTGAATGAATTTCACTTGAATATTGTTGAATAAAAGAAGATACTTGAGAAAGGCTTTTTTTTCCCCCCAAAGAACTTCTCTTGCCTCTTGGTGAGTGAATTGCCCCAATATAAAAGCATTGGGGGGGGGAAAGTGAGTTACAGAGTGAAAAGGCAATCCACAAATAATCACTCTTTTCTGCCTTTGATTGTGTCAGATTTTTTTGTGTGTGTGCCAATTGTTTTCTTTTTCGCTTAGAAGAGGTTTATGGTCCAATGTCTGTCAAGTCAGGTCCTGTCTTAAGGTTGCAGTTGTATTTCTCTCTGGAGTTCCTGGGGGTGATGTTATCTTTTGTTCACTCAGCAGTGTGGTCGTTCCTGAGAGCATCTGTCACTTTAGGCATTACAAGATGGATGGGTCTCCAGTGAACTGCTGGTTGAAGCAAATGGTGAAAATAAGAAAAGACAAGGGGTTTCAGGGTCTGCAGAGGGGACAGACAACAAGGAAACACTGTTAGAAATCAAGAGTAAGCCGAGCAATAGAGGAAGACAGAGCAAAGATGGATCAGATGTCATTTTATAAACATCTTGGAAATCAGAATCTTTGGGAGGCTATCGTGATCTGAGGGAGACATCTACATCATGGTAAACAATTCTGTGCTTTGGGTTTGCAAAATGTTTTTGGACTTTTTAAAAAATCTGTGAAAACCGTTGGGAAATAATAATGACATTGACTACCTTACGTGAGGATTTTGCTGTTTGGAGAATTAGTAGTCTTTTAAAATGTTTTAAAGATTAAATTAAAAATCTAACCTTTAAATTTTCCTTTCTATTTTATTTTCACTTTTTTCTCTCCTCCCTCTTTTTTTTTTCTTTTTGGTAAGCAACTGAGCAAGCAGAGATATTAAAATGTTTGGAAAGTTTTGGCCACATAACTAACATCCTTGTTGTTTACTGAATGCTTTTTGGCACTTTTATAGGGGAATCCTGAAAATTCTATGCTCATGCTTAAGGGAGGCTGGGTGCTGATTTTAAGTTATTTTCAGGAACCTCCAACTTAATTTAAGTTGACTCTTTGATCAAAGAAATAAATATAATTATTAATGATCTGTCAGAATAAGTTGAGGATTTGTATTGTATTTAGAAATTTCATTTTGTTGGTGAAGGTCAAAATTTGTAAATCCTGGCTAATACAAAGTCCCTCCCATGAAAGACAAGGAAGAGAAAGGAGGTTGACCAAGGAAGGAGGGCAGGGTGGAATGCGATTGAAAAAAATGATTTTGTCAAACTTTTTGGCATTTGTCTATGAAGAAGACCATAGGTTGAAAGGCAAAGAAATTAAGATGATTAGAAGCTTTAAGCTATACAAATGGTTGAGTATCTTCCTTCTCTATGGGTGTAAATAATAGATGAAAGAGTAAGAGTGACAACAAAGGATCAGGTCATTTAGGAGAATGTGTGCAGCCTGAATAGGGATCTGTGGCCCAGGGCCAAAGGTCTTAGCTTTGAGTGTAATTAGAAGAAAATACAAAAATGTCATTACTAACAGGTGAAGTGTGCAGCACGTGGCCAAAAATTAGCAATTTTAGACTCTGAAGCTATTGGAATTGGATTACTGACCTTTTTTTAAAATCATTAAGGTCCTTGTGGAGTAATACAGTTTCATTGGCAGTAATGCCGTTTGACCTTGTTGACCATATGGGGTAATCTTGGGTTGGGATGGAGGTAGCAAGGCTCCTCCTGACTTAGAAAAAGATGTCTATTTGTGTGTGGGTAGATGAGAAATATATGAGTTTGAAAATCTGGGTCTTGCATTTTGAATTATTCTTTTGCCTGAGGACATTCTTCTGGGTCTTGAATTTTGAACTATTCTTTGCCTGAAGACATTTTTAAGAGAGGTAAGATAAATATTTTTATTCCAAAGTCTAAAATGGTTCTTTCCTCTCTATATAGTTGCCATAAAAGAAAAGCAAAATGAAAAAACCATTTTTTAGACAACCTAAGTTAATCTTACTTCAAATATTTTAGTGCTATAAATATTTATATTGACATTAGTACGTTCGTAGGAAAATCCTTGTTTTCTCTTTAGACACAGTAACAAAGGACTAGAAATGCTTCTAAGTTATGTATCAATGACAGCGTTATTTCACTTTATGCTTTACAACTGTATTTCCTATTTTTTCATGTAATAGTTTTATATTGATCGTAAGCTAGTAAGTGGAGAGAATAATATACATACTGTAATTTTCAATCAATTATGTGTAATTATAATTAGTTTAATATTTTCTAGAAATACACCACTCAGAAGCTTAGGAAACAGTACCTTTTTTTCTTTTTGCAGGCTTCTTGGAATTTATTCAATCAGTATTAGTTGTGTTTTATATTGTTGATAGTTTTTTTTTAGTAAATTTTGACCAAGTAACAGGGATTATTATTGTTAAATTCCTTGGAGTAAGAAATTACCTTACACTAATTTCGTTGCTAAAAATAGTCCATGGCCCTTGGCATTATGGTAACATCTGTCATAAATGCAGACTTGAAAGACTTATTCAACTTACACTTTTTGGGGGGAAATTATTTTTGAGTATAAGTAATTAGTATTATTTTAGGAATATTTAGGAAGGAAGAATATCTGTATATTTGCCAGTTATGATGTATATGGAGTTGTATAAGACTTTGATAATTAATTTCTACTTGTGATTTTTGTGGAATTGTAAATATTTAGATTATTGTATTATAGAATATAATGCATTTGGAAATTAACTTATGTCTTTATGTATATATTTTTATTTTTTATGTTTTTGCAGGTGCAAAAAAAGCTTTAAACAAATTAAAATCTAGGCAACAGACTCCCTGAAGTGTTGACTGCCCAACCTAATCATGAACGTGATTCAAAAATGTTAATAAATAAACCAAGGTATTGTACAATTATATATGCCCCCCCCAAAACTTTCAAGATCAAATTTGTTTTAGGAAGTTGCATTTAGAATTTAAATAAAGCCACTATACTTTGTCCTTAAAGTGATTAAGCAATATTTCCATGGACTCTTCTCCTTCCATTTCCTCCCCTCCCTGCTTTCTTTTCCCCTTACCCATCTTCTCTCTCCTCCCCAACAAAACTTATTCTGCAATAAGTTTTTTCCCCTACAACAGCCTGCATACCTAAATTGTTCCTATATATCTAAATATTTCCTATATACTTAAATTAAGAAAATAAGAATTTAGTTTTTGATTCCCCTTTGTTGATTGAAATTTTATCTTTCAAATTGTCTAATAAAAGAGACTTGCTAGATTATTGGCTTCTGCAGAAAAACCCAAACCATATCTAGTGGCCACATATATTTAAAATTTGTCTCATATAACACTATCCTGAGATGTATGTTATAAAGGTTTTATGAAAGTTTTCTTTTCTATTTTTAGAATGCTTTTAATTTAAAAAAGGAAAAAGAAGATAAAGCCTTTTTTTCCCCTTCTATGTCAAAGAAAATCAAAAGCTCCTTAGAATTGAAAATTTAGGGCTACTGTTTTAGGTAACTCTTGTCTATCAGGGAAGGGGTATATCCCAAGACTGTCTCCTTTTGGAAGTTACAATGTGCTTAAATAGCCTGGTATTTCCAAAAGAGGCCAAAGATCTTGTCCTCTTTTATGACCCGTTGTATCCTTTTGAGGCCAAAAAGAACAAGAGGGTCATTGCCACTTCATCCTGGTCCTGGTTTGTCCCTTCATGTGACCACGCAGATACTGAAACCCAGTGTTAGCTTAACATTTGGGCCTGGAACATCTGGAAAATGGTCAGAGATGGAGTGGAGCAGGCAGAAGAAAGAGGGAGAACTGTTGCATTTTGTTTCACCAGGTGCTAGGAGGAAGCAACATTAGCCTTTTTGATATGGGAGGCACATTCTGTGGACCCTGGAGTTAGGCTTCAACAATTGAGGAGGTCAAAGGACAGCTGAGTGGGGTCAGTGAGACACCATGGGGTGTATTTTGTTACTTAGTAAAAGGAGCAGCCTCCTAAAACCTTAAAGGATTCTCTTGAAAATCTGTGTTGTGAAAAGGTTTTATGAGTCTCATGGCAAAAACTCCTGATTTATCTAAGGAATGCTCGCTTTTGTCTAATGGAAGGATAATCCTCACCAAATGTTGGCAACTACTATAAGAGTCAATATAGGTCTGAAAGAACAGTTAGGGTTTAAAGTGTACTTTGCTTTTCAAAATGTTTATCATTTTAATGTTTCTCTCTCAGTGAAGAATTCTGCACTGTTGAAATATCACCTTTTTCTTTCCTCAGAGCAGAAAATGGGGGGAAGGGGGTTGGGGATGGAGAGAGAGAGAGGTAGGAGTGAACCTACATTAATTTAAAAATTATTCTACAAGCTTTTGACCTTACCCACAAATAGTATGTTATTATTAACCCTTTAAAAATACCAAAACTTGTGAACTCTGAAAAGTTATCTTTGAATTTATTTTAACTAATAAGGGCAATAGGTGGCACATGAAGTGTAATATTTCTGGATACCAGATTTTTTAAATTTAGTTGTTGGTAGTTGATAGAAGGGGCTATCAGCTGATGAATAACCTTAAACTTTGTGTTTCTCCCTGGATGTGTCAAGACGAAAATCAATGTCAGAGTTGAGGATAGAGAATAAGTAAAGTAATATAATAGGGAATTTTCTCTTTGAAGGGAAATGGAGAAGGGGAAAAAATCTACATGTTGTAAAAGCTCTCTTTACCACAGCCCACGACCTCAAGAGACGACTTATATGACTGTGGATACCTTTGAGAGGTATTAGCCACCTGGCAGATAGGTTGTGAAAGGGAACTGTTAGAGGAATCTGGCAGTATTTTGATATTCCAATTTATACATTGTATTTTATATTCCAATCTACACATATATATAGGAAGAAAGCATATATGACAATGTGTATGATAAGGGAAAAAAGATAAAATGATGAGAAGTATATAATAGGCCTTGTTAATTTATACATTTACACTATTTATTACTTGTGTGTGTGATTTTTAAAATCCTTTTCAATAATTAGCTGTGTTAAAGGAACATAGACATAAATCTAAGGCTTAGCCTGTAGTGTGCTTTTTTTCTGTTTTCTCAAGGTTAAAGCACCTTTCAACAACTAATTTAGAAACCTAAGAGTAGTGACTGATAATTGCTAGAGAAAACCCACAGCTGTTTAAGTAGCATTGAAATTGTGGCAAAACTGACAAATACAATTAGCAATGTTAATAAGATAAGATGATGGAAAGACAGGGCAGATGACAGGGGAAAGATGAAGGTAGCAGGAGTAAGAAATGCATAAAAGAACAAAATCAGAATGTTTTAAAAAAAGAAAAAGAACAGAATGTTTATAGTTGCTTTGAATTTCCAGTGCTTTTTCTTTTAAGCTAAGTCTTCCTCTTTTATTACTTACTCTCCGAGTTAGCAGCAGAACATGTGTTTTCCAAGTTAAATAATTCAAATGCATTTGTTGCTCCCCTAACTCACATCTGATTTTGGCAGAAAACAGCTGTTTGGCAGTAGTAGTTAAGAAACACAATCAAATTTTGCTGATTCTAAGGCATATTTTGATTTGCAGTGCTTTTTTAAAGTCAGTTTTAAATGTACTTCTCTTTTACTATAGTTACTGTGAGTGGGAATTTCTTTACCCCTCTTTGCACCTTTAGAATGCTTAGTAATCCAAATCCATTACAAAGCAGAACTTGTTTCTAGATTTAGTGACCCACCATTATCAAAAACAAAACAAAACCCAAAAAACCTGTAGAAGTCTTTAACGTGTTATTACTAATTATGTTTATCTGGTTAATGTTCATAGCCCACTTTCCAAATAACTTCTTAGGAATATCCAATGGGGCTAGGTAAATAAGAGAAATTAGGTGAGTGTTATGTGAAAAATATTTAGTTATTTCCCACTATACTTTTAAAGGATCAGATGGAGTTTGGAAAATTACTGTAGTACCTTTTGAAATTCTACTATGCATTTGGGAAATTGGTTTTTGCCTCTGGTATTTTATACAGATTTTAATGATTGTTGTGATAAATCCCCAGAAGTTTGTTCTCTGAAACCATAGAGACTCTGAACTCTGAGTGGGGCAGAGTTGATGGATGTGGTGAGCCACACTTTGGAAGCATTTCTTGTTATTTAGTGTTTTCTGTTCTGGATTATTGACTATTCTCCCCGTTGAAAAATTGGTCTCTGGTGACACGGTAGAGGTCACACGTTGCCTATTATTGTTTGTTTCTTTGATCTTACACGGGGATTGCCTCTGGTAATTATACTAGTTCCAGAGAGTCTTGACAGGAGGTGTTTATTTTACAGAAGAATTTCTGGCATTTCAAGGAAGAAAGTAAAGATTTCCAGTAGTAACGTGTACCTCTTTGTTACAAAGGAAAAATAGCATTACACTTTATCTTGTAATTATGACAGTTTTTAGTCATTATTATAAAATTAGTTGGTATATTACAGTAATTATTTCTGCAAGAATTTAATACATATTGCATATCTGTAAATATATTGCTAAAATAGTTAATTTTAGAATTAACTTACTAGGGCTGGGTTTTTATTTTAGTATCTAAAATACTTTTGGCTTCAGAAACTGTCAAAAGAGAATCATCCAAATTTAAATGTACAGAACTATTAAAAGAGGTTGAAAATTTTGTCTTTTAATCTGTTTGCATTTTCTAAAGATTCTCAGCAAGGAGGATGAATAAAAATGAATTAGAACACTTTTGAATGCATGGTCAGCTTTGTGCTTTTTTGGAATGTACTTGGGAAGAGATGATATCTCTTTAGACCTGTTTAATGTATAATTGGATATGACACAAAAACTCAATCTATTTATTTTTTTTAAAACTCCATTCCAGCTTTAAACAAAATATTTGCCCTCTAAAACTCACAATCTATTGGGAAAGTTAAACAAATCCTAGACCCAACTAACTCTAATTACGAGTGACAAATATCAATTTAAAAGAGTAAATGACATGCTAAAAAAGCACAAAAGAAAAAAACCTTACACACTGGTTTTTAATTTTGGATTCTAGACTCTATAAGCACTTGCAAGAACTATGGTTTATTTGTCTAGGAGTCATACATTATCGCTGTCATCAGTGAATATTTTTAATAGAGAAAGAGCATGTAAGCAGTAATACCATAACAAATGATTTTCATATACAAAGTTGAAGAATTTTATCGCTGTTAAGGGACAGTCACAATCTACCCTATGCACTCACCTTACAGATGAAGAAACTGAGCTTGAGAAGGGTTAAGTGACTTGTTCAAGGTCACATCACTAGGGACGCAGCCAGACCTCTTAGAACTTCAGAAATCTTTTATCTCTCAGTCATTGTGTATACTCTAGAGCAGCAGTCCCCAACCTTTTTGACACCAGAGACCGGTTTTGTGGAAGACAGTTTTTGCCCGGACGGAGTGAAGGGGATTCCAGGGGAGGGGGCCTTGCGGCCTCTCATGGGGAGCGTGCAACCTGGATCCCTTCCATGCGCAGTTTGCAGTGGGGTTCGTGCTCCTGTGAGAGTCTGATGCCACTGCTGATCTGACTGGGGTGGCTCGGGTGGTGATGCGAGCCATGGGGAGCGGCTGTGGGTGCAGGTGGGGCTTCCCTAGCTCACTAGCTGCTATGCAGCCTGGTTCCTGACGTACAGCCGCCTGGGGGTTGAGGACTGCAGCTCTGGGGTTGCACTGTCTAATATGATAGCTACTAGCCACATGTAGCTATTTAAGTTAATTACAATTAAAAAAAAATTGAAATTTTAGTTCCTCAGTCACACTGGCCACATTTCAAGTGTTAAACTGCCACGTATACCTCATAACTACCATTGGACATTGTAGAATGTGAACATTTCCATCATCTCAGAAAATTCTATTGGACAGCACTGCTCTTGGTGTCAAAAGTCATCTCTCATGATTTGTATGTGTGATTGTAAAATTTCTTAATAAATAAATAGCATATAGTGATAAATAGAAGCTTTTGGAACTTTCACGTTAATAGTCATTGGTCATTTGTTCCTAAAATAGTGCCCCAGAATCTAATGTAGTGTTCAACTCATACAAGGGAAAAAAATGCATCTTAATTTTCTTAGTATGCACAATGCTAAAAAAACCAAAAAAACGGCCAGGTGCAGTGGCTCATACCTGTAATCCTAGCACTTTGGGAGGCCAAAGTGGGAGGATTACTTGAGGCCAGGTGTTTGAGACCAGCCTGAGCAACATAGTTAGACCTGGTCTCTACAAAAAATAGAAAACATTAGCCGGGCATGGTGGCGCATGCCTGTAGTCCCAGCTACTTGGGATGCTGAGGCAGGAGGACCGCTTGAGCCTAGGAGTTTGAGGTTGCTGTGAGCTATGATAACAGTACAGCATTCTAGCCCAGACAACAGAGCAAGACTCTGTCTACAAAAAACAAACAAACCACCTACTGTTACTACTGACATTTTCTGCACTCTTATTCTGTGCCAGGCGCTATCCTAAAAACTTTATATAAAATTTCATGTATTCTCACAAAAACCTGTGAGTTTGGTAGCATTATCCCAATTTACAGATGAAAGTTGAAGTAACTTGCCCAGTATCATACAGGAAGTATGTGGGTACAGGATTTGAATTAAGATCATCTCACTCCAGAGCCAATGTGATGAACTACTTTGACAATAGGATTTCTATAAATGCTGGCTGGGTGAATGATTGTTAAAGTTTAAAAAGTGAGTGACAACAGTTGTCAACAAAAAGGTAATGGAGAACTAGGAAGTTACACGAAGTTGTCTTTTTAGTACTATGCCTGGCACACAGTCAATAAATTGTGCCTTAAAAAATATTAATCTCAAACCAAAAATAACCACACACACACACATACACACCACACAAACAGGATGTATCACCTTCCCTCCCACCTTTTCTGTTTCAAACAGCATGTTTAGCGGGAAAAGCATGGGCTTTTGAGTTTAAATTTAAATCCTGGGTCCAACATTTACAGACTCGATGACCTTGGCTTGTTGCAGAAACTAGGTCAGTTGCCCTGTAGATCTGTCCCTCATTCTGAATCTGCTTGTTTCCTTGTGGTTTCATTTAACTTGCTCCTTGATCCTATAAATGGAAGTTGCTCTAGAGGGTTGACTAGATTCATTATACCCTTTGGCGGGAATACTTCCTAGGTGGTGTGTGTCTTCATGTCAACACTGTGTGCTGGGAAGGCACACAGCGTCTCACTGCCTCGCTTTTAATGATGCTCGGCTTGCTCGGTGTGTTCAGGAGGTGATAGCTTCATCTCTCCTGTTATAAAGTTCCCCATCAAACTTCTGTCTCATGGTTTCACTTATTGTCATTGCCTGCATGAATTTTTCATTAGAGGTTGCAAAGTGGTAATTTTATAATTGTCATTCTTTACACATTTTTTGGCTGGAATTCTTTATTTTAAAAAAAGCACTCTCTTAATAACCAAGACTATTTGGTTACTTTGAAGAATAGAAACAGCAGAATAAATGCTTCCCTCTTTTCTCTTCCTCCTAATAGTGTTCAATTAGGTGGTTTGTTTTTGTTTTCTTCTAAGAGGAACTTTCTCTTTTCTCCTTGAGTAGCAAAATTAATTTGTGAGTTTTTATGTTTTAAATATGCTTCAGTCATTTGCATTTATTCTGTTTTATGGTTAGTTTCTCTAATCTTTAGCCCATGGGAGCCCTTCAGGTGGTTTCCTATATCTTTTTTTTTTTTTTTTTTTTGAGACAGAGTCTCACTGTGTTGCCCGGGCTAGAGTGCCGTGGCGTCAGCCTAGCTCACAGCAACCTCAAACTCCTGGGGTCAAGCGATCCTCCTGCCTCAGCCTCCCGAGTAGACTACAGGCATGCACCACCATGCCCGGCTAATTTTTTCTATATATTTTTAGTTGTCCAATTAATTTCTTTCTATTTTTAGTAGAGACGGGGTCTCCCTCTTGCTCAGGCTGGTTTCGAACTCCTGAGCTCAAACAATCCACCCGCCTCGGCCTCCCAGAG